>JASDQU010739065.1:112521-132556 GCA_032191745.1 Picea mariana
CGAAATCAGAAAGATATACATATAGAGTATCCATCTTCCAGAAGCTGATTCGGCCTGATGGCTGTACTTCAGAGCTCGAGCAACAACTTCAAAAACTCGGGTAGGAGTGTAATATGAGTGTACGACTACACTAACCATAGGTCTTCGATGGCTCGTCGGTTATGGACTTGATAATATTGATGATCGGACAGAAGGCTTCAGTGATTTCGAACAAAGACTTGATTGGACATTCAGGATGGCCGGGTATGCGGACAAGAGACATATTGCAGAGGGGACAACTCAGGCTTAGTGAAAAAATTCCCTTGGATAATAGCACAACAAGTGATAAGACTCAGGCAGCATATCTGTTAATCATAAGTCTATGAAGCAGGAGGCAACGCAAACTCTCCATATGTTTGGAAGAGTAACCAAACGGTGGAGGACACAACTCTACATAGTGAGAAAAAGCTTCCTAAGGTCGTACTACATCCCAAAGTCTGATGATCAAACAGACATATGTGCTTCATCCAAGGGTGAATCATTATGCTGCCAATAAAGAAAATACTTTTCCCATCCTCTTTTTGGGGTATATTTGATTTTTTTGTTCTTTTTGATGATTTTTTGGAAAAGAATAAAGGAATATTACGTTACAATGGAGGAACGAGTACTGCAAACATACAAGATCAAGGCACAAGGACAAGACTGATGTTCTGGGGAAATGATACTCGGGAAAAATCCTCCAGTGGCCAAAGGTGTTAAGACGCAGAGGCAAACTGTTACAAGGCTGATGGGTAAGGTATGCAAATGTGGTTGATAGAACACACAATGGTAATGTCCTTCGATGTAAGTTTAACGAGCCCAGAGAAGGTAAGCTCGGTGGTTTTTCATATTTAGAGAGTCTGAAAAAACATAAAAGGAGGCTCCATTGGGGTACCTTTTTCAACAATAGTCTAGTCAGTTCGAAAAAGGGATAAACTAACACCGATTGGATGTCAATTCAAAACCATTTTAACGAGTGTGAAAAGGACAAGATCACTCGGCTATTTTTTCACTTTTAAGGAGTCTGAAAAAAGATTAACTATGGACTCCATCAGGAACGTTCTTCTGGACCATTTTAACGAGTGTGAAAGAATAAAGTCACTCGACAATCTTTTCAATTTTAGGGAGTCTGAAAAGAGCTTAACTATGGACTCCGTGGGGGTTTCTTTTTCGTAAATTTAGTCCCTCAGGCCTGAAAAAGGAATAAAATTATACCTGAGGATACTCTTCTAAAGAATGGGAATTAAGTACAGTATTCCTTTGTTCATACAGTTGACCGTCCAGACCGAAAAAGGGGTAAACTACCGCCAGACAGACGTGACTTCAAATTTCAGTTTAACGAGCGTGAAAGGCCACAAGATCGCTCGACAATATTTTCATGTTTAGAGGGTCTGAAAAGGGCTTAACAGGAGATCCGTTATGTTTTGGGAGTCTGGAGGGTAAGTCAAAGAGTGAAAAAGAACCATGCAAATGAGGCTCAAACTTATATTCAGGAAAGACTATACGGACTCCCGAGCCTACGGTGTTGTTAGAAACGGCATGGACACCATAATGCAACCAGGACCTACCTAGGGCATCCATGTTTGGGTAAGCTCTACCACCAAGTTGCGACACTTCTAGAGAAGATATGACGGTTCCGTGTCACAACCGGATGGGATTGATCCTATATCATAAGAAAAACGACAACGAGATGCAAAATTTGAGGTAGAATCCTAACCTATATGCTCAACTTGATTTTGAATTTTTTTTTTTTTTTATGGACCGTCAATATATTTTTTTATTTTTATTTTTCGAAACTCAATAAAAATTGTCCCAATACCTGATCAAATCCCTCCCATATAACTCCTGGATCACTCTAAATGGTTTTGGGTATAAAGAAACTGATAAAGGGGCCCAAAAAAGGGACAAAAAGAGGCCAAAAAGTCTATAAATAGAAGCTGGCAGCTCATTATCACCATTGCTGATTTGGAAATTGACTCTGGAGCCAAAAGACCCCCTTTGCCAAAGATCGTGATTCCGAGAGCTACAGTGGACGAAACAAACTTCTGCTTGGACCAAGTAAGTACAAACTCCCTTGTCTAGCTATTCAATACTTCATTTTTAGTATTTAGTTGATTTTTGGGGTGGGTGTCGACCTCAAAAAGGTCGGCCCTAGGCAAATGCAGGTTGTCCAGGGACATCCCGTGGGTACCCGTGACTGTCGCTTCAATAGGCCATGGGTACCCCCCCGCGTGGTGAAAAATCAAAAAATTAAAAAGTATTGACCCTCCTTTTACTTTGTTGTGTTGGCAGGATGTATGTTCAGTGGAGGGAAAGGGAGCACGAGGCCGCCAATGAGTTAGTGGCCGCAGATCCGAATGTTGTGGCCGTGCTGATGCAGTGTGGGTTGGTGAAATTCTTTTTATGTCCATTTATGCGTGCGCAACCAAGGCTACTGAATGCCTTGGTTGATTACTGGCATCCTGATGTAGAGGCATTCATGCTAGAGGGGCAATCCTTGGTGCCCACCACTGAGGATATTTACTTTTTGACTGGCCTCTCAAGGAGAGGGGAACCAGTCAACTTTCATACTTTTCTTGCGAGGCCGAGCAAAGTCTCGGAGCTGATAGAGGAGTACTATGAGGCTGGAACCAATCATAGAAGTTCCTCGGTACCTGTTAGTAGGATTACCAGCCTCTCCCTACAGACTATTTTATTGCTCATTGGGTGGATTACTGGCTCAACAGTCGTGCACCAGGCTTCACGCGCACAGATAAACTGTGCGATCCAGTGCATGAATGCACAAATTTTTGATTGGAGTACCACACTGTTGGAGTGCATGAAGAGTCAGTTGATAGCTTGGCGATAACGGACACAAAGGAACTTCGGGTTTGGGACCATCCTGTGTTCATTCTTTTTCGAGAGAGTTTCGTGTTTCAGTCCTCGGCTGACAGTATGAGGACATCTGGCCACTTTCCCCATAGTATGCAGATGGGCAGTGTTACTGCCACGATAGGGTGGTGGAAGGACCATGGAGGCCTTCAACGACGACTTTTTTTCTTGGCTTTCATGACAGATCCTGGCTATAGAGGACTACCCATATGCGGGGATCGACTTCTCTAGAGATCCAGAGATACCAGTGCCTTCTGGTGAGGAGCGAGGGGAGATGGGTAAGTCTCCACCTGTATAGTTTTTTTGTTTGCATATGTAATTTTTATGTCTTTTTTGATATATATATCATGTTTTTGTATACCAGAGGTTTTGATGGGTGAATGTTTATTGCATGCAGATGTGGGACCCGTTCGACCTATCGACTATGCACGGAACAGGCGTCACCCACGGCCAGAAGCCACAGCTGCTGCCACTTGAGGAGCAGCAGTAGCAGGGAACCTCCCAGCAGGAGAGGCCAAGAGGGTCCTGAGGCGAATTGAGTGGAACTTTACTGTGCTCAATCGCACAGTTCCCACGGTAGAGATAGAGGACCTGCCGCCCTCCATGCAGACTCATGTTGTGGGGGCACCTCGGACATGGGTCTGATTGTTTAGGCATTTAGCCCAAGCTGTACATGATTATAATAGGGCCCATAGGCCCTGAGAAGACTTTATACATTCATGTGCCACGAGCACTGATATGTATAAATTTTTTGAGGGCATAAGCCCAGTGACTCGTTACTGTTCCCACTTTTGAGGCATGTGAGCCCATCTATGTACTCTGAGGAATATATGATGTTTATATATGGTTTTTTTATCTCTTTTTTCTGCCTTATGGATTATGTGTGCAAAAATGTATTTACATGTTTATGTCCATGATCTTTTTATATGTGGGCAAGATGACAATCTAAAATGTGATTAGCTAGAGTATCTGTGATTTGGTTTAATCTCCTAGGAACATGAAAATATGTAATATAATCAAAGTTGCGTTCCAAGAGACATACCCTAAGGAATCGTCGGTGTAAATTTGGATCATGAACTCGGTATATTTTGTTTAGCTACGACACAACTAGTTGAGCGTCTAGATAGACTTGGAGATGAGAGATACCTAATGACAATGTGTCATGAAGCAACTCAATAACCGCACTATAATCGGCAACATTATTTGTGGTGTCACCTAAGCATATACCTCTAGAAGATAACAACTGACCCTATGGTGTAAAGATTACCCAAGCTGCGGAGGCAATCCTCCATGTGTGTCTACTAGCACCATCTGCATACCCAACGAACACCTTGGAATCACTTGACATCTACCATATTGACGAAAGATAACATCAATGACACGTCCATAACACGTTTTTCAAAAGAAATGTAAAAAAGTAAAGACTATACATATGTTACAAAAAGTTACCCACAGTGACCTTTCTATGAGTAATACTTCTTGAGGTAGAGCCCATTTCTAGGCTCCGCCAAAGCATTCCCTTCAAAATCGACCAAACGATAAGCGCACTTTTTTAATACCTCTTTAATAATGAAGGGTCCAAACCACATGGGTTTAAACTTTCCTGCCCCCAGGGGGTCCTTATCTTGGTCATAGACCAGGACAAGGTCGCCCGCAGAAAAAATCTGAGGATGAATAGACCTATCATATTGACACTTGACCTTATGTTTATGAGCCTCGTTGGCCAGAGCCGCATCGCGATGCTACTCATCAAGCTACTCAAGGTGTACTAACCGCTCTTCAATTGGAGAAGTGTCTAGAAATAACTGTACTGCCAATTTCAGAGATGGGATTTGACATTTGATGGGAAAGACTGCCTCCAGCCCATAAACGAGTTGGAAAGGTGAGAAACCGGTTGCAGTCTTAACTGATGTTCAGTAAGCCCATAATGCCAAGTATAACATCAAATGCCAGTTTGACTTGGTTGAGTTGATAGTTCGTATTAGAATCGTTAAGAGTTTTGTTTACATCTTCTACCTTCCCATTGGCTTGGGGGTAGTAAGGTGATGAATGTTCTTGTTGTAACCTAAGATTTGATGTTAATTCAGACATCATTTGGTTCTGAAAGTGACTGCCATGGTCAGTGACAATCTCTCTCGGGACACCGAACCTTGCTATAATCTGGTTGAATAAGAAGAGAGCTATAGTCTCTCCATCATCTTTAAATGTTGGCATAGCTTCGACCCACTTAGTGAAGTAGTCGACAGCTACTATGATATAGTGGTGCCCCCTTACTGAAGGGGGGTTTCATGTAGTGTAATCAATCCCCCACTTCATGAAGGGACCAACTGTGATGACAGGAAACATAGGAGTTGGATGTGCCCTCATCTTCCGAGAGAAGATTTGGCATGGATGGCACTTCTTGACTGACTCAATACAATCTTTGATAAGTGTGGGCCAGAAGTAACCTGCTCGTAAAATCTTTTGGGTTGTTGCCACCCCAGATAAGTGACCGCCACAAGCTCCTGTATGACAATTGTTGAGCACTATGACGGCCTCCTCATGAGTGATACATCGACGCAAGATGCAGTCTACAACTCTCCGATACAACGTATCATCGAGTATAAGATAGTTCTTAGCCTGATGGCATATCTTCCGACGCTCATCATGAGAAGTAGAGGTGGGGCACTTCAAAGTCTGGAGATAGATCAGTATATCTCTGTACTAGAGGTCTGAAGATTCAATCAAAAACATATCCCCCCGGATAGGCGATTCCTCAGGCACAACGTCACCTGACTCAACCGGAAGCTCCGAAATAAGTTCTGCGAAGACCAATGACTTCTTGGACATTGCTAAAACGAAGTCTAAGTCAAATTCTTGGAGGATGACCATCCATCTACTGATTTTTCTGCCAATAAATCCTCGTGTCAACATGTACTGGAATGGATTCATGAAAGCAACGACGGTGGTCTCGCAAAACAGAACATAGTGATGGAACCGTTGAACAGCATGAACTGCTACCAACGCAAGTTTTTCTAGATGGGAATAATTAAGTTCCGGTCCTGCGAGGCCTTGGCTCAGGTAATAGATCACGTATTCTAAAAATGAATCATCTTCATGAACTAAAACCATGCCTATGGTTGACTCTACAGTAGCCAGATATAATAAGAAATCTTTGTTATAATTAGGTGGCCGTAGCAGAGGTGCAGTTGTGAGAGCGTGTTTTAATGCATCGAAAGAGTGTTGAGCAACTTCATCCCAGAAAAAGGGAACATCTTTCTTCAGTAAACGCATAAAGCCCTTGGTGATTTCGGCATAGTTGGCGATGAAACGTCGTAAGAAGTTTGCCTTGCCTTGAAGAGTTTGAAGTTGTAAGATTGTGCGTGGGGCGGGAAATTGGATTATTGCCTCCACCTTAAGAGGATCGACCATGATCCCTGTTGTGGATACGATGAAACCTGACAAACATCCGGACGTGACGCAAAAGCTGCACTTGCTGGGATTCAAGCGAATTCTGAAGTAGCAACAACGTTCGAAGATTAGTCGGAGGTGCATAGGATGATCCTTTCGCTTGCGAGAGTGTGATGCTAAATCATCTAGATAGGCCTTGACTATATGTTTGAGGTTGTGAAGCGCAAAATACATGGCCCACTGGAAAGTGGCTCCAGCATTCTTGAGGCCAAAAGGCATCTTACGATAGCCGAATGTACCCCACAGACAAATGAATGTAGTTTTGTGTTGGTCCTCAGGTTTGATTTGAATTTGATTATAGCCTGAAAAACCATCCATGAATGAAAAGGCCTCACAACCGACACATTCATCAATGATCTAGTCAATGAATGGGGTTGGATAATTATCTTTTGGACATGGCTTGTTCAAATCACGGAAATCAGTACATACACGAATCGTGCTTTGTTTTTTATCGACCGTCACGGGGTTTGACACCCATTGAGTCAAATGGATAGGGTAAATAAACCCTCCCTTGAGCAATTTCTCAACCTCAATCTTGATGGCTGCTGCTTTCTTATGATTAACTGGACGAAGTTTTTGTCACACAGGCTTAGCATCAGGATACGTTGTGATTTCATGTTCAACTATTTTCGGATCGATACCTCGCATTTCCTCATAAGACAAGGCAAAAACATCGCGAAATTCTTTGAAAAGATCCATGTAAATTTGAATTTCTTCTGGGGAGCAATCCGCTCTGATGAAGAAATTCTCCACAACGCCAGGGTTTCAAGAGATATCAATAGGTATAGTTTCAGCGATAGTCATCATATTCCCCTCAGCATAAATTTGTTGTGTAGCTAAGAGGTTAATAGGACACGGTTGATCTCCCGTCATGGTGATAGTGAATTCTCCTACCTCGATTTGGTATAACTCTGGAAGAAAATATGATCTATGATGAAGATCGTCCCAAGGTTTGTCCAGACTAGTCATTGCTTTGATTACTACTTCGTCAGAAGGCAAGACTAAGTCTAACGAATCGGTGGTAGTAAGAGAACCTTGAGCCCAAATAGGCTCTGGCAGTGGATCCAACTCTTGTGCGGGATTCCGATCAGGGTTAGTTGAAGCTTGTTGGACTAAAGAGTACGCTACTTTAGTAGCTGACAAGGGCATGGACATGCCGGAGTGCCCTGTCTCATCCATCGTGGCTGATGGGGAAGGAAGAATCCACAGATCTGCAAAGTAAGTCGTGTGGAACGACGAAACATGAAAAATCTCAGCCTTATGGTGATTCGATATAAACTTGACATCGTTATGAGGAGGTGGGTAATCAAAGGTACCCATCAAGGATGGGCACAAACCAACTCCTATGTTAACGACACCGGGCTAAGGATTATCAATCATGGGAACCGTGGATGCCCCCAAAGCTGGGTCAGGTCTAGAGAAGGACAATTGATCAATGGTCACTATCCGACCCTTGTGTGGAAACAACAAGACTCAGAAAACTGTAGCAAACACAGCTTTCATAGCATAAGTCCAACTTCGACCTAACAAGAGATTATAGTCGAGGGGGGCATCGACTACCTCTACTTCAACGCACACGGTCTTTCCTCCTAACTGCACAGGGAAAGAAGGAACAATGCCATGTGGTTGGAAAGAATGACCGTCGAATGCAGTGAGGAGAGTAGGTGATCTAGACAAAGTGGGCTGACCAATGGCCTTCCWACATGCTAACGACATAACGCAAGTTGAAGCACCCTCGTCGACCACCGTGCGAAATATATTCCATGTAAAAGTTTTCGTGGGATGAGCCACTACTATCTCAAATGCGACGTGGTAAGGCAGACGAGGTTTCAATTCGGTCGTATCTAACATGATGGTACCCGGGTTACAAGTCTCAGTAGAGCCTAAAGCAGTCAACAAGGCTTTCCTCTGAGCAGAGCAACTTTGGAGGACCTCCAAAGTGGACATTGCACAAGGGGTTTGTGATAAATCTTCCACCACAGAGTAATTCTGGGCGGCCCTTGCGTTTGGGTTGTGAGAAGCTTTCTTAAATGCACCCTTTGGAATGCATTTCATTGTTTCACCCAACATCTTCTTGATTTTTAGAGGAAGAGATGGGATCTCGGCTTCTTTTCCCTTCTCAGAGGTGCTTGGTTTACTATAGTCGTGCGCTCTAGTCGTTATTAAAGAATCACCCGTAACCATATATACGTTCATGGATGAGGAGTTGTTTGGAGGAGGGCAGGTTTCCTGGCTGCCCCCTTCGGCACTTGTAGAGGCTTGAGTTAAATTTTGCCGATGCTGAAAGGGATTAGTCAACACGGCTTGATGTTGCTGTGTGACAAACTTTTGGGCCTCTGCAAGTCGAGGACATAGATGGGTCGGGTGGTATTCTGCACACAAGTTGCATGGATACCTTGCCTTCCATTTTTCCGTGGTGCCCTTGCCAGCATTATCAGTGGGTTTTTTCTCCCCCTTACCCTTCTTTCGTTGTTTTTTCTTCCCTTCAGGTTGTTGGGTGGCCTTTGGGTTATTCGTCTGCACGGAGTGTACTTCCGACATTTGGGTAGGAGGAGCAGCCAAAGCAGTATTCTGGTTGGCCACTGAGTGTTGTATAGATAACTGTTGCAATTATTTTGACAATTGCTCAGTGAGCTTGGTTTGTGCTGAACCAACGATACCATCGGCATGTGGTCCGACTCTCTGTCTAGTTTTATCCAGTATCAATCATGGTGCATCTGGCAGGATGTTGTATAATAAACCAGACTGAGAATAGATGAGCTCAAACTATTGAGCCCTCATGATGGCATCTTCTTCGGAGAAAAATCCTGAAGTCGCGACGTCTTTGGATAATTGAGGGACTAAAAACTTAAGGAACCACTCAAGAAGGAATGTTGGTGGAACTGGTACTTTGATGAGACTCTTTCGGCGTCTCCACTCTCGGATATGATCAGAGATATGGTTCATTGTCATCTGTTTGAAATTGGAAAGAAGCTCTGTGCCAGTGTCATATCTCACAGGTAACTGGAAATGGTTAAGGAAGGCCATTGCCAGTTTGCCAAAAGAAGAATATCTTGAGCGATCAAGCTCGATGTACCATTTCGCGGCACTCCCGATAAGAGTGCGTTGAAACAATCACAACTGGACAGAGTCATCTTTCAATGAGTTAGATGAACACCAAAGATGGAAGGTAGTCACGTGATCACCTAGATCTTCGTTAGGCTTGGCCTCGAACTTTGGAATGTCCGAAGGAAACTTCGTTGGCATAGGAGGCCAACATGGATTGTGACAAATAGGATCATTTAACAACCTTGTCAAATATGGAAAGTGTAATGTCGCCAGGAATGGTAGTTTGGGTTGCTGCTGATAGCCTAGGAAAAAGGGTCTTGGAGTTTGACTGGCACCAGGTTGCCAGGAAAAGTTTGGCTGCTGGCCCAGATTCTGGTAGAAACCATGGCCCTGACCAGCGTAAGGATTTTGCATCTGTGGAGACATCATTGGCTGGTTCCCCATAAAGGACATAGGATGTTGGGCATTCATCGTGTTTGACGGACTTTGGTAAGGATTACCCCATGCCGGTCCTACTGGGAGAGGCATAGAAGTCTGTCCGGGGTTCCATTGACTGTGGAAAGAATTACCCCAGAATGGCATTCCAGAGGAGGGAACGGATCCTTGTCCTGAGTTCCAAGGTTCTGCTATATGTGCCCTCGGCGTAGGAATAGTACCCTGTGCCAGAGTAGACTGTCCAAAAATGGGAGTGCCCCCAGACGGGAAAGCAGTGGATGCGAAAGTGTTGTTACCAAATGTCCCGTTCCAAACAAACGATGACAAACCGATCGACAGAGTTTGTACAGGTGTTCCTTGACTCCCAGCTCCAAATAAACTCGTGTGTGCAGGCTGCCTGGCAGACTGCTGATGCAGAACACCAAGCGAAGGGGACGAAGGAGAGATATGACCTCCAGTGTAAGGAAAGGCATTAAAAGGGACAGGAATGCCCCCAAGTTGACTTTGCAGAGGAGCGTTAGATCTCCCTGCCCCTAGACCCAAAGTCTGTAAAGTGGAGTGAGTGAGTGCAAGACTTGTGCCCGAACTAGGCATACCGTATGAAAACGGAGAGCCTGTCGCACTAGGTGTGAAGAGAGTTGTGGCCGCCACGATAGATGAGGTCGGTCCACTGTGTGACGTAGTTGCGGCTAAGACCATGGTGGCCCAGACCAATGACGGAAAGTTAGGATATGCTTCTCCTGTGGTAGCAACGGTGGTGGGAATGGAAGAATTCCCAGAGGAAGTAACAACGTTTGTTTCCATAGCTGTGTGAGGCACTGACAGGCGTTCATAAAATTGGATTGGTACACTAACCGATGGCCAAGTATCAGTGGTTGGGGTTTCAACTGAACCAAGATTGGTAGTTGATTCCTCTAGGATTTGTTCGGGCATAATGGTTTGTAACCCGGTTGCTTCAAAAGACCCTTGTTGGTCTAGCTTCTACCTCAATGGTGGCAGGGGTGGATCCAGTATAACCAGTGGCAGGCCCAAGAGCCTTCGTGACCGGTGGAGCTCGGAATCCTCCACTGTGTAAGAAGATCCAAGACACGCTAAGGTATTCTACACATTCAAATAGTAACACACACTAAAAAGAAGCCCCTACGAGATAAGACAAGCAATCACTAACTATTTTGAAGAACAGTTCCAACAACCAACACTAGAGAAACTTACCGGTGCAAGTGCAAATCAAATACGAAATCACCCTCTGGGTATACTCTGCAAAGAGTGGCCTGATGTCTGTCCTAGGTGCCGTAGTATACCCCCGCAGTCACCTGTGTATGTCCCTAAAAATATTGGCAACTAGTTTGCCAGCACGCGAACAGTCACTAGGCGGGTACAGTCAATAGTCGGGTAGACCACAATGAGTAGGGTATCAATCCCGAAACTTGTCAAGGGTATCGAGAGAAAATGGTCTAGAAGACAACTGAGGACCTTGAACGGATTCGAGACCCACGAAGCCCTGTGGCAAATGCAAACGACAGAATCCCAAGACAAATCCTCGATATGTGTTCTCCACTATGCTTGGTCCGGCTTTGGAGGGGTTATCTCCTCTACCTTTCCTCACGCGACCTTGAGTTTATCCCCTGTGTTAGAGGGGGGACCCTGATAACTTCCACGAAACTGGACTTCTACACTCCCTATCACAGACTCCAATGTTTTGTTTTGAGTGGCCTTGGAGATTTTCCTCTCCAACCTAATCCAAGGCCCTAGTCCTGAACTAGTGTATGAAACATACAAAGAAAAAGTCTAATAGATTTTAAATTAGCATTGCTTTTATGGCCTTTTTTATGTCACAAGGTATGAAGGTGAAACTGATGGTGTGTAAAGACTCAAAGAAAAAATGAATGAAAAAATGTTGGAAACAAAAAACTTTTACTAAATGCAAAAATCAACAACTTTTCACAAAGAAAGACTTCTTTTTCTTTTTCAATTTTTCTAAGATTTCATGCAGCAAACATAAAGGAATTTCGCTCGACTACGAGCTACTTATGCTCTAAATGCACTGCAAAAACTTATGAACAAAAAGACTTCTCCCTAGCTGTTGATGCAACAACACAATTGTAGTGTACCTTTTCGCTTACCCAGAGCTTATAATGCACTATGTAACAAACTGTACATGGACTTTTACAGAAAACATACAGAATTGTATAATCACATGCATAACAGAAAAGAGATACATTTTAATTCTCAAAATAAACATATAGTTACTGTTATAATTAGACAATCCATAGGTTTCAACAGTATTTCATTTACACAGCAGAAAACATGATAATTTATGTATCACAGTCATGCAAAATGTGATAAGAACATAGTTAGATACTTATCTTGTAACAGTGGTGAAATCCACCAACCAAGTGCAGGCCTTCCATGAACCTCCCAGCCTTAGACCTCACTGCTCATCATCTCAACAGTGGGTCACCCCCAAGCTGGGACTGAGCTCCACCCTAAGGCAAGGAATCCTAGGCTAGGCTGAGGTTACAGGGAAAACAACACAAAAATATCTGGAAGGATTCTTCCCAAAGATGCCATCTTACGCCCACTACTACCAGACTGTCATTCCCCACATGCTTGTTCCTCCCGGGAGTATACACCTTCACACGCACAGTCCATCGGTGCTAACCTCCCTCTCTGGGTCTCGACAACAGGCCGGATCAGGAAGTCTCAGAGCCCATAGCTGGTGCTGGGCACTCTCTGGAAGAAACCATTTCCCAGCAAGCTCTTTCACCTAGAAAGAGTTGCTCACAGGCCTAACAACCTGCCTCTTCCAACCACAGATGCCTCCCTAACTAGAAGAGAGGTCATACACAAGCTCAGCATGAGCTAACCCTAGCCAGTATGCCACGCGTAGTCCAGTACTGCGTGGCCGCAACAGCCAATTGGGAAAAATAGACACACGCTTCCCCAAACAGGTTCAGCAATCATAGGATAGTCTCACCATTTTTGTTTCGGGATTGTACGAGGGTATTCTTGCAGAGGTCGGATGGGTTCACGCTCAGACGATCGGGTAGAATGGAGAAGAATCCCCCTCCACATTTCATCTCATCTATTATATTTGCATGCACCAGGGTTGACACTTGTCACCCCTGGAACTGCATGCATTCCACCAGCACGTGTTCCTCCCACCATTTGGGAATTCACGTGTCCTTCCAAAAGGACTTAGGATAAAGACATAAAATGAATAAATTTTTTGGAATATTAATAAAATATTATCCTCAAGCTTAAGCCCCCTAGGCCCAATACTTAGCCCCTCTCCCATCTTCCAGCCCCTAATTCCTTGCCCATTCTGTGGACACTCAGTCCCCCTTCACTCATTCATCGTGGTCGGTCTGCACCTAGCGGTGTTTATATTTTTATTAATCATTCTACATACATACATGTACATCAGAAGGCTCCTGGCCTTCAACACTTAGGCTCCATAGCCTAACAAACACATAAGCCTACCAGCTTATACAAAACATGTCTCACCAGCCTATAGACATGTTTACAATTCATTTCATATATCATGATTTGCAACGGGGCTCAGCCTTGGGGACACTACAACAATCTTCAAACAAAGAAGAAAATGAAAACGAGATATTTTTATTTATTTTTATTTTTTCATTTAAGTGCTAAATGAAGCAACAAAGGGAAAATGCCGACAAGCACAAAACTAAGAAAACTAGACAAAATGTTGGCCTAAAGCACAAATCGCAAAGAATCAAAGCAAAGACACACTATGGCAATCAAAAAGCACAAATTCTTCCGCTTGTCTAAAAACCATAAAACAATTTTTTTTTCTTTTTATCTTTTCTATCAAATATCAATTAAGAAAAAACAGGCTAAGGGTAAGAGGCCCTAAACTACTGACTGTGCAACTCTAGACTCAAACACCTGAGATGAACACTTCTCACCACAGGAGGGGATGACTGCCCCACCCTGATTGAAAAGCAACCTGTCAAGCATGCTACTGTCACTGAAACAGCACACGTGCAAACGCGTGCTGAGCTACAATAGCGTGCGTGTACCCGCGGGCTGTACTTGCACAGGCCATGTGTATGTATCAACTCTAAGACAAAAATAACGCAGGTAGACTAGACCAAGAAAAGGCCTCTGGTATTGATAACCAAGGTCTCCTAAAATCTTGGATGCTCCTTCTTAATAGAAAAGAAAAATAATTGCAAAGAATAACAAAACGCAATAAAGCAAACTGAGACAAGACTGTGAACCAGCAAGACTCAGACAGGATCCAGAAAGCCCCCTGAGAATGTACAATTCTGACAGGGAAGAGGAGGACTGCCTCTCAAGCTTTCTGACTCCTACATGCTACTGAAACCTCTACAACTAGCATTCACACGTGGGCTGTAGAAGTTTAGGGCGTGGGCACATGCGTGCAGGCCTTTTGCAGGCCGCATGTACCTCTGTGTGTCCCAAAAATTGTCGTCAAGCAACAGTCAGGGAAAACTGGTATAAAGAACCAGGCTCCCTTCTAGCTCAGGCCTTACTAGAAAAGACAAGAAAATAAACAGAAAATCTAATCTCTTAAACTACCCAAAAACTCAACTAAATCTGAAAACCCTAAAGAGTATCTTCCCCAGTGGAGTCGCCAATTCTATTGTTGGGAAATAATACCCTACGAACTAGCAAACTAGGGTCAGACTTGCATGCATATTTTGACCGTAAAGAAATGACCTTTTAACCTACCACCCAAAACTTAAACCCCTCTTTCAAGACACATGCATGGAAAGGAACTACTAACCTTTTTACTGATGTTTGGTGTATATCCTCTGTTGCGCTTTGCCCGTTTACTTGCGCTGATCCTTCCAAAGTTAACCTGCAATCAAGACAAAACACTACTCATGCATGCTATTTTTCTACTCGAGGGTTAGAAATTAAGCATAAATTACACAAATCATAGATAACTCATGCATTGGGATGAGAAAAGTATTCTTTTATTATTTTTCAAAATGAATCAACTTACAATCAAAGTCGAGACCGGTCACCGCTCCTTGATCCTGATCCTGGGCTCCTCCTCTTCTTTTCTCCTCCAACTACTTTGCGTTAATTCTCCTTAGGCTTGAGGAAAGGCTAAAGGGTTGGGACAACTGGATTCGGCAAATGGGCAGAGTTTCTTCGCTATAATTTTCCTCCTCCAAATAGTACCCCTACCCCTTCTTTTATAGGCTAGAAGGAGCTAGGGTTTTGGACGAACTCTCGGCCATGCATGGTCGGGAGTTTCAGTTAACTCACTCATAGCTTTTTGTCCCACTGGTAACTTTCCTATTTTTGTGTTTTGTTAGGTAAACGTGGGCTGTAGAAGGCCTACCAACGTTCACACGCGTGCAGTAGTGGGTTAGGGTGCATGCACCTTTACCCAAGAGGATTTTTCAAGGGGTTGTTCAACATATGTTTTGGAAATAAAGGGATATGAGTTGGCCTGATGCCGGGTAAGCATCTGTGGTGCAATTTAGGGTTATAATAGATAGACTTCTTGGAAGTCTCCCCTTCAAGCTTGTTTCCTCTGCATCTACAAAACGCACCTCCTCTGTCTCAACCTATCCCACACGCAATTTAAAGCATAAAAACTTGGCACCGGGTGCAACTGCACAACTGGTCCAAACTGTCAAACCATTACGCACTGGCCCTAACCACCAAGGCCCATGGGCACATGGTTTTCATGTGACCACGTGCTATACAACAGGGATAAAGTTTAAACAACCGTTTGATAACCGTAATGTTAACCCACACGCATATATATAGTGGTCACATGGTATACCAAACTGTGCATATATTAAATGGTTATAACATGGTTACAGTGGGTCTAACTATCATGGCTACGATCGCATACAATACAACATATGACCATGGGCCAGGGCTTAGCCCCAGCCCGGTCCACGCCCCCACATACATTTAAACAAATTTAAATATAATGCAATGTATATACATAATAAGGAACATGTGTGGGTGCGCCGGTTGGGTGGCCTTTTCCAAAGCTTTACCCTGCTCGGAGGTCACGGGGTCGACTCCTGCTGAGTGCAAAGGTTTTAACCAACCAACAGGTGACATGTGGCAACCTTTGATTGGGCCACATGTCACCATCCCATTCGTTGCCAACAAACATGTCACATGCCAACTATCCAATAATTGTATGCCACATCATCGTATGGCCTACCACATCATCTGTACGGCCTGCCACATCATCGTCCATATGGACTGTACAGTCAACATCCTTTTTTTTCTTTTCTTGTTTGGCATTTTGAATAGAACGCGATATCTCTTGCTCCCGACGTTCCTTTGAACCCAAATGAGTTGTGTTGGGTTCGCAATGATGAGGCCTATGCTCTCGTTCGATTTGAAGTGATTCCAATCACTTTGAATTTTTGAGCAAAATTTGATCCCCTGATCACAATAATATTAGAGTCAAGAGGAAAAATGTGGTTCCTAGGACCAATAGAGGAGGCAAGGGTACTCATTCCCCCAATAGATAAAACACTTGATCAATTGTTGATACCTTGTCTTGAGAAGGTAAACATGACTATAAATATCTTTTCTCGAAATCAATTGAACACCAAGGATAAGACACCACTTAATTCACCCATGGAAGGAAAGAGTATACTCAAATACTAGGAACACATAACGGGGAAACCTGAGCTAAATTGGAACTAGGATGGTGATTATTAGATGAAAGTTGATTAACAGTGACAATGCTGATGTTCTGAGGGAAATGCTTCACACAAAAGAGCATAAACACTACAACATTCATAGCATACACATAATGACACCTAAGAATAATATTGAAATATAAAGGTCCTGGAACCACTAATAGATCGACTAGCAAAGTCTTCCTACCTAAGGTGATAGGAACCTGAGGAAGAATCCCTAGACATTCACTAGGTCTTCTTTTGAAATCTAGTATCTCACTGGTAGCTGACACAAGCTTGGGAGAACCCAAAGCTTGCTAAGCCAAGGAGGATAAAATACTTGCATAGGATCCTTCGTCTACGATAAATAAGTAAATGGCCATTGTATTAAGTTTAACCCTTATCTAGAAAGGTGCAGAAGAAGGAATACAAGACTCAACAAGATCATTCCAATCAAAGGAAACCATCCCAAGACTTTGAGGGAGCATACTCGAAGAGAGTGTATTTCCCCCCCTTGTTTAGAAGGTATTGAACTGGAAATGCTAAACACATAGTTGAAATATGCATCACTCCCTAAAAACAACACATAGTATGAATTGCAGGGACTTGATTCATGCTCCCATCATGACTAGCAGTGGTTGGTGGCACATACCCAATGTGACTAGTAGAGGTTGGTTACTTCTTCTTCTTACTCTTCATGTTCATATTCCTTTTAGACTTTTGGTTAACAATATCTTGAATATCATGAGAAGAGAGAGAAGAAGGAGTAGAAATTTTGGATGAAAAATGTAAAGGATCAACATCCATATGATGCCCATGAAATAAGGTGCTAATATGAGAAGCATCAAGAGGATTCAGGACATTCAAAGTGGTCTACAACAAAAACGATAGTCTTACATTCAACCAAGGAATATTCAAAGTGGCCATCAAGGGGGAAGTAAAATTTCTAAAGAAAGGAAAAGCACAAGAATCTCTTTGGGTAGGGGTCCCTTGGTTGGTACCCTTAAGAAATTTTTCCATGACATTCTTATACATAGTTTCATTGCTTGCACGATTGTTCATGTTTGAAAAAGTTTCATAAACTAATTTTGGTGAACCAGTGGTATAAAAACCCATGCCTTCTAGGAGTTGGTTGCATGCTTTCAAGAGAAAGACCAGGGGTCCTTCTTGACTAGTGGGGTGATTGTTCAACCACTTTGAGCCAATGATCGAAAATTGGTGATATAGAAACAACCTAAGGCCAACTATACAAAGAAGAACTCCACTAAAAATTCCCAAGAGAAACATCACAAACAACTTCTCCAAAACATCATCGCAGGTGTATAAGGTCTTAAGTCCAAAGAAATTAAAAAGTGGAAAGGGACCTTGTGGATACCGATATGAGTTGATAAAGTCCCGATACCAATGAATGAAGGACTGAGAAGTAATTAACCTAACCTCCACAAATCTTCCTTATCCGGTGCAGGTATTGTCTCTGCGCGGGGAACTCATTAAAAAGTGTAAGTGACTCTCTCCATTGTAGGTTTGTAACAACCCTAATTAATTAATTAATTATCATGATTAAAATATTTGATTAATAAATATTAGTTTAATAAATAAATTAATTTTTATTTTGGAGACATTAATAAATTATTAATTATTATTTTGTACTGGTAGATGGACCCATTTATGAAAGGGGGGATAAGGTAGTTGAGATTTAATGGGGGGATAAAGTGGTTGAGGTTTAATGGGGGGATAAGGTGGTAAATAATGAAGCAAAGGAGGATAAGGCAAGGGGAAACACTCGGGAAGGGCGTCTTCTTTTGTTTTGCAGAATATTTTGAGATTAGAGGAGGAGCAGGTGAAGAGAGGGAGTTTTGGGGACTGGATCTGTATTACAGGTTTTTCTTGAGGAGCTTGCTGGAGGACTGTCATGGGGGGGACCTATTGCTGGGAATTTTGGGCTCAGAGGCTAGGAAGACGCAAGGAATCCTGGGGCTAAGAAGCCAGATAGGATGTTCCTAGTTGGCTGGGAGGTTAGTCAGTTTTGGGCAGAGTTTCAAAACAACATCAGGTTGAGGTAGATATGTTTTATTATCATTATTATGTTGTTCGTCATTATTTATATATATTGTTCATAACAATTATTCATAATATGTTGAATATGTTGTTTATTATCATGCTGCTAATACATTTTAATTATGTTGAACATTGTTATATCCTGAATAATGAATTGTAAAGAAGTTAGGATAGAATTTATATATTTAAATTTATGTTTTTAAGGATCTGTTTGGATATGCCTTACACATGGTATCAGAGCCCTGGTTTAAAAACTTGCACTAGGTCCTACCCACCTACCTGCATGTAAGAAGGAAATTTCAGGAATGGAACTGTTCCAACCCAAAAATTTAAACAACCCCTCAAATAGTTATATTGAAACCCTGAATAAATTGTATAGGATAAATATGTATTGAAAGCATCCCTGAAAACTTGCAACCTAAAAATCCTCGGAAAAGGGGCCCTGAAACCTTTTAATTATATATCAATATGAGCTCAAGTTCCAAGCTCCACCTCCACCTCCACTTAACCTGGAAGCCAAGCACACAAAATTTTAACACAATTATAAATATAAATAATAATATAAATACTAAAAATTTTAAACACAGATATAGAGATAAATATAAAATAATATACATAAAATATAGATATATTATTAAAAGTTCACTTCAATGCTTACCCACTTCACTGTTCGACCTTACACATAGAGGCAATAGTTTGAATGCTTCCAGCAACATCATTTGCAACCTGACTGGCTTCCTCGTACTTCACTTTTGCCGAAGTGGATCCGAGCCATTTATTTAGATGGACGCGTGGTGCCTGATATGGAACTTTGGGTATGGATTACTTCAGAGGAAAATGAGTTGGAGTGTTCGAAACTCCCGAACGCTGAAGTCCTGAAGAATATCATAATCGTTGATCACAAGGGACGTGTGGCGCTCAATGTGTAACTCCAGGTACAAAGTACTTCAAAGGAAAAAGGTGTAGGAATGTTTTAAACTATTGAACGCTGAAGGCCTGAAGTAAATCAAGGTCATCAAAATCCTTGAGGAAACACGATTTCGGATCGTAAAATTTAGATTTTTTCCACTCTAGAGGATTCACATGGTGGTCGTCTTGGCTCCTGTTGTCTTGGCATCTGGTCATAGATCACGGTCATATGCAAGTATAGGGGGATGGAAGAACCTGAAGAACTTGGGAGAGGATATATTCCATATTTGAGCTCATTTCGAAGCATGGAGATTATGGATGGAAAGATATGGAAGGGAATAATGAAATAGAGACCTCGAATAAGGGTATTTATTCTCCTAGGAAGAGCAAAACTTTGAGTCCCTGCCATGGGTGTGTTACATTATTAATCTCCTAGTTTAACTGAGATAGATCAAGAATGTTCTCCTACTACTAGTGGATTATTTATTGAACCTTCTTGTTATAAAAATTTTTGTGAGTTAATCCTCTATTCTAACCAATAATAGGTTTTGGAAGATATTTTAGATTCTCATATGGTGCAGGAGTAA
>JASDQU010739065.1:160939-180208 GCA_032191745.1 Picea mariana
TTTCCATTGCATATGTATCTTTAAAGATTGTTGGCCAATAATACCTTGATATTATTATTCTATAGGCAATATTAGTAGGTGCGAAGTGTCCTCAAATTCCTGCATGAAACTATTTTATCAATTCTTGGGATTTATTTGAATATATACATCTTAGCAGTATTCCATCATGATTCCTTCTCAACAAAACTTTTGCGACTAATACATATTTATTTGAATTCATTTTCAGTGCTCTTCTCTCTTTCGGAGTCATGAAGTTTGGAAATTTTCCAGATATCAAAGAGAAAATAATATCTTTGTACCATTCTAAAGTTAGAATAGGCTTCCCAGTTGAATAATATATTACTCCATTTAATGAATCATTATTTTCAATAAGCTTACATAATCCTTGTCCTTTAATTTTTTTTAGTGGTGTAATATCTATGCCTTACTCTTGGATATTAACCATGCAATTTTCCCATTTTCCTTCTCTTAACTATTGATTTAAGAGMATATTTACTAGAGATGAAGGAACATATGCTATAAAATAAGAATTCAAAATATAAGTTCRGAARTSATCCACTGCCTTTACTAGAGAAAGAGAATGTTTCTCAATTTCTGAATATTTCAGTTCATAATCATGAGGAGTCTTACTCATGAARCTTATTGAAATMTCTTCTCCTCTGATATTTTTYAGTGTAASGACTGAATCCATGGYCCCTTCTGTAGTAAGACAATATATGATCAAATCTCTGTTAAAATCAGACTGATTAATATAGGTGATGTGGAGATTTCACACTTGATATTATTAAAGGCATTTTGGATATCCTGAGTCCATTAAAATCTTTGATCTTTATTAAGAAGTAGATTGATTGGTCTAAGAATAGTTTCATAATATGAAACAAATATTATTAAAAAATTTGTGATCCAGATTATTTTCGAAACGAAATGAAATCAAAGATATTACAATGAAATACACATAAATATTTCCAGAAATAGAGAAATACAACAATACATTATTTCTATTAATGAAATAAATGTACAAAGACTACAAAAATAAAGAGTGCAAGACTCGCTATAATGGTGGCATCTTTATCTCTGAGAAGAGATGTGATGGCTATGCTCATTCAAAAGAATATGAGTACAATGCGATGTTGAAGGTATTTTTACAATAAAAATGAATTCCAAAACCATAGACATCCAAAAACCTAACCCTAGGAGATAAAGCGCCAAAATTCATGTGGGCCCTGTTGGGGCAAGTTAGTAAATCAACTTCCCGATATCGTAACTTTTGCATATGATCTTCATTTTAGACCCATGATAGCCCATTGGAAAGGTATATTTGATAACTACACATTATGTTTTCAAACGTTGACTCTATCAATATTTTGATTGTGGAAAACCCAAGCAAATGTTCTTTAGGGCCTCAAAATGGCCCCAAAAGTACAAAAAGATGTACTAACATAAAAATGGTCAAAATAGGCCAGTTGGACTGGATGGGAGGCCACCAATATCCACCTGGATGTTGTGTAGGGATTCAAGACAGCCTCAAAAGTGTAGAACCCATAATTACAAAGAAGTGTCCCCATTATAGAGAAATGTGTTGAACTGAAAACTGTCAAGATGAGCCAGTTAGAATTTGGAACATGTGGATGGCCACCAATATCCACCTGGATTAGTGATGTAGAAGCATCACTCCACCTTAGCAGTGCACCAATGTTCCAGCACATCAACGCACATTTTAGGAGGAAGAGAGGTGTTGAACCTCTCACATTTTAAATTTGAAATCAGATCCCATGAGGATTTGTGTTGTAAGTATTTTAATACCAAGCCATTCCTTTGTGCAGGTAGTGGTTGAATTGAATTAAAGAGGTTGCTTGTAGTAGGCCCAGGTTGTAGTCAGGCTTGGGTAAAACTTTATGAAACCTTCAATGTAATTGATGAGGGTAGGTGAGAGAGGATGAGCTCACAGAGCCCCTCTTTTGTAAAGGGATGTTGTATCGGATTTCACAAGGCAGATAGGGCCAAGAGGGAAGAGAGAATATCAAGAGAAAGGTCTGGGTAGAATGGCTCTAGGAGGGAGAAATAGTTCTGAGAGAGAGCTAGAGAGAACTGATAGTTGTTACTGTCCAATTTTTGTAAATCATTTGTATAGACACACAGAGATAATAGAAAAAAAACAGTTTTTTCTGCATATTGTTGTTCATGTGTTTATGTGTTTCGTGAATGAAGGTTGTATATGTATGGTAGGTTTTCATTTATATTAGGAAGATAGATTTCTCTATCTTTGTTGATTTTTTGAATCATTATGGGTTCTTTAGGCTATGCAAGGAGTGCACAATAGAACATTTGAAGTTCTGTATCCAGCGCAAGGAGTGCGCATATGAACAAGATCCTTCACAACTGCTTGCTTGATTCAAGAGCGTCACACAATCTTATGCCTAAAGAAGTGATGGATGAACTTGGTCTTGACACCAAAAAACCTTATCATGAACTCTTCTCTTTTGACTCTAGGAGATTCAGATGCCTCGGCCTCATAAAATACCTTGTTATAAACCTTGCCCAGTTGCCAATGAGAAACATGGTAATGGACGTTGTAGTGGATGATATCCCAACCAAATTCGGCCTCCTCGTGTCACGTTCATGGAGAAAAAGACTGGGGGGTACCTTGTAGATCGATCTTTCATATGCCATAGTCTCGGTGTTTAGAGGAGAGATAAAGAGACTTTACAGAGAGAATCAACTTGCCTATATCATTAGTGATGGAAAAAATTATGTAAACCATCCCATTTATTCTTTAGACACAGACTTTGGCTCATGCATTCTTCAAATAGATGATTCTCAGCCATCTCCTTTGTAGCTCACCAAGCCTACTTATCAGTAGACTGATGGAGAAGTTACTCCCATGTGGACCATCTTCTTTGATGGTGCCAGTACCAAAGACTCAGTAGGTGCAGGTGTAGTTTTGATTTATCCTTCAAAGGAGGCTATGCATTTGTCTTTTAATATTGATTTCAAAACTACTAACAATATAGAAGAGTATGAGGCTTTGCTATTGGGATTAAATTCTACCAAGGATATGGGAATCAAAGGAATAAAAGTGTTTGGAGACACGGATCTCATTGTTAGGGTCCTAACCCACACATAGGTAGATGAACATATTCAGATGTAATAAAGGTCAATATTAATAAGGCCTTTCAATAAAATAGAATAAAGTGGATGTAAGAAGACCTAATAGAAGCTTTTGCTTCTAGAAGGATATTCCTCTAGATGCTTCTCTTGATAGACATATTTAGTATAAATAAGGGTCGAGGGTATGAAAACCCTAGCTTGAATATTATTGTAACAGAGTGCTACTTGACTAGAGGTTGCCCCCTCGAAGAGGCCTGTGAACATTGCTTTCTGAATCAAAGCGCTATTTCTGTTGTTGTTCTTATATCATTTCTGTGTTATTGTGGAGATTATGCTCGTTATATTACTATTATTCTACCATTTCTAGCATTTCATTTCCATTATGCATACTTTTTATATTTGGTATATTGCAAGTGGTATCAGAGCACTTTCCTTGGTGGAAATTGTGGGAATTTTTTTTCAGGGTAGAGACGTATTCCAATGTCTTTAAGCCACAAATATGTGTCGTTACGCACATAAAACTATGGTTGAGGGATTCATACATGCAGGAAATACAAGTGGTTCTTAAGCGCACATCTGTTGTCCACCCTTGTAACCCCTGTTGGTACCCTTTCGAGTGGTAGTACATCAGACAACACTTGTGTACGGATCGACCTAGATTTCCGGAATCCCTCTTTAGATAAACCTATCGGTCGTCAGACTGCTATAGTGTCACTGAGAACAACACTCAGGAAGATACTCTCTAGTACCTGGGTATTCCAGTAGTACAGCTAAGGGTATGGTTTATCCTCCTTAGCTAGTGCCCTGAGATATTGGGCTGAGTATTACTGTTGGACCCCACACATATATCAGAGAGCTATAGCATAGGGAAAACCCTTGTTTTTAGAACCCTTGAATACCTAACCCTTGGGGGATAGAAACATAAACAAATTAAAATAGACAAAATCTATTGTCGCGCAACTGTGTTCAGGTTGCCAAGTAAATATGCATTTCTTTCTGGTTAAGCATTTGGGGATTTCATCAGTGCAGTATTCTCCAGACCAGAGTATAACTCCGGAGGTGTAAAAAAAAAAAAATTCACCATTATTTGAGACCTATTCCATTGGATTCATCTCTCCGTCATCATCACATTCATCCATATCATTTTTCAACAAAAGTTTTGACCCTACCCACCCCTTTTTAGTTCACCCATCCTCATGGCCCATACTCATAGCCAAGACCTGGAAGCTCGCTTCAACACCTTGCAATCTGGTTTCCTCGAAACCCAAAAAAAAGTGAAACAAACCAGTGCTACTGTTGCCTCCATCGATTCGTCCATCAATGCTACCATAAATACTACCCTGCAGTCCTCAGTGGAGGAAGTCAAACAAGAACTGACCACCCAGCTTGAATCTATCTTTGCATCAATCTGCACCAAACTGAAGATCCCTATGGATGACCATTTCTCTAAAGCACCTCCAAAGACTGAAGGTGAAAATTCCTCCCATTCCCATACCTTTCAGCCCCATCACTTTCAACATGACCTACGCCTTCTACGGGTGGATGTGACCAAATTTGATGGCTCGAAACCCACTAGTTGGGTAACCCAAATGGAACATTATTTCTCTTTATACGACATTACAGATGACTTGGACAAACTTCAGTATGGTGTTCTCCATCTAGATCAAGAACGTTGGCAATGGTGTTAATGGAGAAAAACTTCCTGTCAAGGGTATATTGCTTGGACCCAATTTGTGACTGAGCTTTATGAACACTTTGACATGGACACCAACCATTTGGGCCATTTGACAAAGTTGAAACAATCAGGAACAGTAGAAGACTTCATAGATTCCTTTGAGCACCTGTCTTTTTGAACAGAGGGCATGAATGATGCTTTTTTTCGAGAGTGTTTTATCAGTGGCCTCAAGGAGGACATTCGGGCACATGTCCTCATGGCTCGACCCTCGAGTTGGGTGGAGGATACTAAAATAGATAAAGAAGCACAACAGGTTGTATCCTCTCAAAATAGAAAACTCTCCTTTATCCCTCACCTTAAACCCGTAACTCCCACTACTCCCTCCACCCCATTAAAGATCTAAAAATTGACCAGGGCTTAAATGGTTGAATGCCAACTCAAAGGCCTTTGTTATAATTGTGATGACAAATATTTCCCAGGCCACAAATGTAAGGAACAAAAGATTTTTATGGCCATCTCTAAGGATATTTCGGAAGAGGATGTTGAAAATCCCCTTGTGTCTAAGTCACCTGAAATCATTGACATAACCCCTCCCTCAGACCCTCCCGAGGTCGAACCCGTCATTTCCCTCAATGCTCTCACTAGATTTTGTGCTTCCCAAACCCTCTAGTTAATCGGTTACATCAAGCATTTGAAGGTCATCATTCTGGTTGATAGTGGAAGTACCCATAATTTTATTCATCGTCGCATTGCCCAAGAAACTCATTGCTACATCCATGCTATCAACAATTTCCAAATCATGATTGCCAATGGTGGTTCCATGAAATGTGGAGGGCGTTGTGAAAATGTGCATCTCCAAATCGGTTACTACCACCTAAAATCCCATATGTTTTCTATTGACATGGGTGGTTGTGACATTGTGTTGGGTACAAACTAACTAAGAACTTTGGGTCCCATATTCATGGATTTTAAGGCATTAACCATGCAATTCGACTAGGAAGGCCACCAATATAAATTCCAAGGAATCACTTCTAGTTCACCTGAGGTCATTAGTTCCCATCGCATGGAAAAGCTGCTCAAGAAAGGTCATTCTGGTGTCATTTCCCAACTCCATGCCATACAAGAAACATAGACACCCCTGGTGCCGCAAGACCTCCAAGCCCTCCTTTCTAAACATCAAATGGTATTTTCCACTCCCCAAGGACTCCCTCCTTCCTACAATGTTCATGATCATTCCATTCCCCTTGTACCCAAAATCCTTCCTCCCAATATTCGTCCATATCGCCACCCCTTTCCACAAAAAAATGAAATTGAGAAAATGGTCCAGGAACTCCTTAATATAGGCGTTATCCACCCTAGTACAAGCCCTTACTCTTGTCCTATAGTCATGGTCCTAAAGAAAGAAGGTTCTTGGAGAATGTGTCCTGACTTCCGTTCCCTCAACAAATTGACCATTAAAGACAAATTCCCCATTCTTGTCATTGATGACCTCCTAGATGAATTGAGTGGCGCCCAATTCTTTACTAAACTTGATCTTCGCTAGGGCTATCACCAAATATGTATAAAAGAGGTAGACATTCCCAATATGGCCTTTCGAACTCATGAGGGCCACTATCAGTTTTTGTTCATGCCCTTTGGCTTGTGTAATGCCCCCCCACCTTCCAAAGCCTCATGAACCATGTCTTTCGTCCCTTTCTCCGTCATTTTGTCTTAGTTTTCTTTGATGATATCCTCATCTATAGAAAAACATGGACAAACCATCTTACTCATGTGGGTCAAGTTCTCCATCTACTCTCTCAGCACCAACTTTTCCTGAAATAGTCTAAATGTGCTTTTGGTGCCTTAGAAGTAGAATACTTGGTTCATCTGGTTGGCAAGGATGACATCAGGGTGGATTCGAAAAAGATTGAATCTATGCAAGACTGGTCGCACCCAAAGACTCTCAAAAGCTTGTGTGGATTTCTGGGCTTAATAGGGTATTATCGCAAGTTTGTTAAGAACTACGGAAAGATTGCAACACCTCTCACTGCTCTCCTAAAAAAGAACTCTTTCAGTTGGACTCTAGCTACTGCTCAATATTTTCAAACCTTGAAGACAGCCACATGCACCACTCTGGTTTTGGCCCTTCCTGATTTCACAAAGACCTTTGTGTTGGAATGTGATGCATCAGGGAAATGAATCAACACTGTCCTTATGTAAGAGGGTTGACCTTTGACCTTCACCAGCAAGCAACTTTCTAAAAGGAATCTGGGCAAACCCATTTATGAAAAGGAAATGTTGGCTATTCTGCATGCCGTTGATCTGTGGCATCCTTATCTCTTGGGGAAATGCTTCCAAATTAAGACCGACCATCAAAGCCTCAAGTACTTTCTGGAACAACACATTTCCTCCTTGGAGCAACAAAAATGGGTGACTAAGCTCTTTCAATATGATTATGAAATCATTTACAAGAAGGGAAAAGAGAATGTAGTGGCGGATGCACTATCCAGAAAATATGAAGAAGAAGGATCCCTTTTTTCTCTTTCCTTCATTGTACCCGATTGGCTCCAAGCTGTGCGCTAGGAATGGCTACAAGATCCCAAAAGTTCACATATGATCCAAMAATTGTAGACCAATTCTCTGGCTCTCCCAGGGTACTCTTGGCTCCAAGATGAGCTTCGATACAAAGGTCATTTGTATTTAAGTAAACAATCAAATCTTAAATCCATGGTACTTTATGAGCTTCATGCTACACCCACAGCGGGGCACTCAGGGTTCACCAAAACCTATGACAGGGTCAAACGTTCCTTTTTTCTGGGATGGTATGAAACAGGTCATCTATAATTTTGTCGCTAAATGTGAGGTGTGTCAAAACAACAAGGAAGAAACAGTCAAATCTCCGGGCACACTACAACTACTTTTGATTCCACCTGCTATTTGGAAGGATATCTCTATGGACTTTATTACCGGCTTACCCAAATCAGGGAATAAATCAGTCATAATGGTGGTTGTGGATTTCCTTTCAAAGTATGCTCATTTCTGCGCTCTTCAACACCCATTTACTGCATCCACGGTGGCTCAAATTTTCATGGACCAGGTCTTCAAGCTTCATGGCATGCCGCACTCTATTGTTTCTGATCGTGACCCAACTTTCACAAGCATTTTTTGGCAAGAATTGTTTAAGTTACAGGGCACCCAATTGCATCTCAATGCAACTTATCATCCCCAGACTGATGGTCAAATGGAAGTTGTCAACAAGTGTTTGGAAACATATCTGAGGTGTTTTTCCTCTGAGAAGCAACATCAATGAGCTCAATGGTTACCCCTAGCTGAATGGTGGTACAACACTTCCTACCACACAACTACACACATGACTTCTTTTGAAGCGATATATGGAAAGAAGCCACCTTCAGTTCTCTCATACTTACCGGGTACCTCGAAGGTCTAGGAGGTTGACCAAACACTTATGGTTCGAGAGGATATTCTTCATACCCCTAAAGAGAACTTGGTCCTGGCATAGAATCACATGAAGCAACAAGCAGATTGAGGTGACTCTGAACATCAATTTGCAGAAGGGGATCAGGTGTTTCTACGATTGCAACCATACAAGAAAACTTCCCTCAAGGTTGAGCATTGTTAGAAGCTAGTGCCCAAATTTTATGATCCTTATATAGTTCTCAAGCGTGTGGGGCAAGTCTCCTATCAGTTAGCTCTGCCCAGTCAGTCGAAGCTACATCCTGTTTTTAATGTTTCATGCTTAAAGAAGGTGATTGGAACTAGGTGCAAAATTCAAACCAACCTTCCAGAGTTAGCTAAATAAGGATCCATTTGGCTACATCCAGAAGACGTTTTGGACCAGCATGAGCATTGCTTGCATCAGAGAACCATCAAGGAAGTGATAGTTCAGTGGAAAGATATGACTCTAGCAGATGCCACTTGGGAACCAGCTACCATTCTTCAGCAGTTTCCACATCTCAAGCCTTGAGGACAAGGTTGTTTTTAAGGGGGCAGACATGTTAGGGTCCTAACCTGGACATAAGTAGATCAATATATTTAGATGTAATAAAGGTCAGTATTAATAAGGCCTTTAAATAAAATAAAATAAAGAGGATGTAAGAAGACCTAATAGAATCTTCCGCTTCTAGAAGGATCTTCCTCTAGTTGCTTCTCTTGATAGATATATTTAGTATAAATAAGGGTCGAGGGTATGAAAACCCTAGCTTGAAGATTATTGTAACAGAGAATTGCTCGACCAAMGGTTGCGCCCTCGAAGAGGCCTGTGAATATTGCTTTTTGAATCAAAGTGTTATTTCTGTTGTTGTTCTTACATCATTTCTGTGTTATTGTAGAGATTATGCTGGTTATATTACTATTATTCTACCATTTCTAGCATTTCATTTATGTTCTCTATACTTTTTATATCTGGTATATTGCACTTATCATATAGCAAGTGAACAATACTTTCCAAGCAAAACATGTCATATTGAAAGCCTAGAGGGATGAGGTATGGAAAATCAGGGACTCTTTTTCCATTTTTGACATTTCTTATGTACCTAGAGCTATGAATCATGTTATTGATTCCCTTTCTATTTCAGCTAGTATGTTTATTCCTCCCATGCCTCCCAGACTCAATTATGAAATCCAAGTCAAATATAGACCATCCCTGCCCGATAATATTAAATATTGGAAAGTTTTTGAAGATGATGATGAGCTTAGTAGATTTCTCTAGGTGGCAGATGAATTTTTTGATATGCATATTGACCAGAAAAATCAAAATGTAGAGGAATCCAAGAAGCCTAAGCTAAAAAGAAAAATGGGTCAACATGATATCGTTCAGCTGCCCAACAATTATATACCTCAGGGTTTGGTGCCTCTTGAGAAGCTTTTCGATCATAACGATGTCCCCTACAAACTTGATAAGAAAGAGAAATATCCTATTGTCCATGAGCACAATATGGGAAGCCAAAATCATCCTAAATTCATTAATCTGTCCGTCGAATTAACCGCTGATCAAAGGTCTGAATACTGCAGCATTATGAAGGAATTCACTGATGTTTTTGCGTGGAAATATAGTGATATGAAAACCTAGGACCCTAAGGTCATTCAACATAAGATTCCCCTCGATACAGACACCATCCCTTTCAAATAGAAACTGAGACCTATCAGTCCTCTCCTATTGCTTGTAATTGAAAGAGAAATAAAAAAGGTTCTTGAGGCCAAAATTATAATCCCTTTAAGATACTCTAAATGGATTTCAAATCTAGTGATAGTGAGAAAGAAAAATTGTGAGATCAGGTTATGTGTTGACTTTATAAACCTAAATAAATACTCAAATAAAGACAACAATCCCCTACCCAATATGGAACATTTGCTGCAAAGAATTTCAATGGCCACTGTCATGTCTTTCCTAGATAGTTTCTCAGGCTATATCTAGATTTCTATACATCCTGATGACCAAGAAAAAACTGCCTTTACTACTCCTTGGGGTACCTTCATGTACGCCAATATTCCATTCGGATTGATGAATGTTGGGGCCACTTTTTAGAGGGCCATGGACATAGCTTTCATGGGAGAAAAGGACAAGTTTTTCCTCATCTATATTGATGACATCATTGTTTATTCCATCAGTCATGAATAGCACCTAGAGCATCTGAAAGAGTATTTCTGAAATGCAGACAGTGTGGGATTTCATTGAACCCCAAAAAGTCTCAATTTTCTCTCAAGAAGGGCAAGCTCCTAGGCCACATCGTTTCTGCAAAAGGTATGAAAATTGACCCAGCTCAGGTGGAAGCAATTCAGAGGTTGTCCATACCAAGGTCAAAGAAGGATATCCAATCTCTACTCAGTAAGATAAATTTTGTCAGAAGATTTATTCCAAATTTCGCTGAGTTAGTGAAACACATAGCTTCTATGCTAAAAAAGGGATACGAGATATAGTGGACAGATAATGTAGGAAGTTCATTTCAGGATATCAAACAGGCTATCATAGAATCCCCCACTCTAATCATCCTGGATTACACCAAGAACTTCTATATTTTTTCCTTTGCTTTCTATGGCACGGTGGCAGCGTTTTTGTTACAAAAAGATGATGAAAGTCTTGATCACCCAGTGGCCTTTTTTAGCAAAACACTCAGAGACGCTGAACTAAGGTATGATCCTATATAAAAACAAGATTATGCTCTCATTAAGTCATTAAAAAATTTTAGAATTTATATCCTCCATGAAAAGGTTATCACCTATGTTCCTTCATCCTCTGTGAAGGATGTCTTGACTCAGCCTGATATTGATGGAAAGAGAACTAAATGGATCACAAAGCTAATCGAGTTCGACATAGAAGTGAAGACCACTAATCTGGTAAAAGGCCAAGGCCTTGCCAAGCTTTTGAAGGAAGAAAACTGTGATCTTTTGGACATAAATTTCATTGGGGAAAGTTCAACAAGTTTGGAGACATAGGTAGCAGCAGAAGGACAACATAACAACCAGTAGGTGGTCGAGCATTTGTTCTCATGTGAGTTATATTCAGGTATTATTCATTTTTTACAGAAGTTGGAAGTTCCTCCTGAAATTAGAATGACTTAAGACCGAGCCCTTAAGCTCAGAGAAATTAAATTTTGCATTTATAATAATCTTTTGTATTGGAAAGATCCTGTTGGTTTACTACTAAGATGTTTAGACAAAGAAGAGTCAGTTGAAGTCATACATCAGTTTCATTCAATTATTTGTTGAGGCCACCATTACTGGAAGACCACATCTCATAAGATTTTAAGGGCTGGGTATTATAGGCCTTTTCTTTTTTTAGATGTGTGTGCCTTTGTGAAATATTGTGATAAGTGTCAAAGATTCACAGGAAAACAACAACTAAAATATCTGCCCCTGAGACCTATTGTAGTGAATGGTCCTTTTCAACTGCGGGGTTTAGATTTTATAAGCAATATTAATCCTTCATCTAGTGGTCAGCATAAATGGATCTTGGTAGCCACTGAATATTTTACAAAATGGATAGAGGCAATTCTCACCAGGAATGCCACTCATCAGGTCATCATGAAATTTCTTTATGAGAAACATCTTTCAAAGCCAACACATTGGTTGACATGTGTAAATCAATAGGCATTCAATTGGTACATTCTACTCCCTACTACCCTCAAGGTAATGGCCTTGCAGAGTCGTCCAATAAAATTCTTATCAAAATCATCAGAAAGTTGTTGGAGGAGAATCAAAAGAGTTGGGATTCTAAACTAAAATTTTCTCTTTGGGCAGACAGAGTAACTAACAATAAATCCATAGGAACTTCTCCCTTCAAACTGGTCTATGGTACTTATGCCATTTTCCCTATCCAGCTATTTTTACCAGTGGCTAAATTTTTTTAGGAGGAGAAAACTAAATCAAATGATATGATAAGAAGAGTTCTTGACTTGGTAGAATTGCAGTAGGTTAGAGAACAACTGGTGGATAAATCAGAGGCTCATCAAAAGAGGATCAAGGACACTTTTGAATGAAAGGAAAAGGTGGATGACTTTCAGGTTGGTGACCGGGTTCTGAAATGGGACGCTCTTAAACAATATAAAGGCAAACACGACAATTTTAACTCTTTGTGGACCGGTCCTTTCATGATAACTCAAGTACAACACAACAACACCTTCATTATGCAAATTCTAGGAGGTGAAGAAATGTTTGGTTTCCTAGTTAACGGGCATTTTCTGAAACTCTATTTTATCTAAGGCTTTGAAGCCTTGTCATTGTAATTTTATTTTTCATCTTTTCTTTTTACAGAATAACTCCATGCCCAATGGAAACACTAGTAGATAGGTTTAATTTTTTTTTCTCCAGAAAGGCATTATATCTGTGGTTCTTGAAACCTCACAGGGAGGCTTTCACCCCCAATAGGAGCTAGTGTTATCTCCTCAAATAAATCAATCGCGATTTTTCATTTTAGGTGATAGGGAGTCTTTTAAAAAGGTACTTTTAAAAATTTTAAAGGTTCATTTTTCGAATCTTTACCCATGTAATAAAGTTTAAATAAAATTTCATTTAGTTTTTGTTTGATCTAATTCAAATCTCAGGTTTCGGTGGCTTAGGTGAACATATCGATTGTTCATTAGACACCGAAAGCCTTAGCTTTTGGAAGCTTAAATAAAGGAATCTAGGGCCATTTTAGCCACCGAAATCGTTGAATCGGGGAAATACCAAGCATGTCCTATCACATGTTTCAATCGATGGGTTCGACATTTCCATGATTTCACAAGCCGTCGAAAGGACTGGAGAAAGAACTGTTCATGAACGAAAACTGATCCCTTTGTGATATAAGCGAATCTTTCTAGATCGCTATATCATTAAGTCATGCACTTATGTACTCTCCATTTATTTCAGTTATTCTCCATGACTTCTACAAATCATCAACCATTTCGCCGCACTCCTTGCAAGCAGTGCCACATTCAAAATCTCACCCCATTTATCTCAATTTATCTCAGCCGAGCCAATTTTCGCTAAGTCTATGTAGTGTAACTCTTCCCTAAATTAGCTCCTTCGATCACAAGTGTGAGAAAATGTCGTGGCAAATCAAGAAAGGAATGTCAACCTTGAGGAAGGAGCTCAACAATATCGGTTACTTGGAATCACACCCGGAGGTATGTCAAATGTTCAAGGATGCAAGGTGTTACAATTTTTGCAAAAAATTACAGAGTTTTAATCAACAGGTGGCAGAGGCCTTCGCCCTCAATTGTGATGGAAAGAAATCAATCATCGGCTGGGATGAATTCGAGATTGATGAAGCCCTCATAGCCAAAGTCACAGAGCTTCCCAGGACTGGAGAGAAATGGTTTAAAACCACTGTTATTAAGAATGTTGAATTTAGGACCTATTTAAAACTAGAACATAGGGGTTTGATATGGAAGAAAGATATTCTTGTATCTTTCCTTGAAGAGAAATGGCAGTAGTTATTGAAAGATATAATGGTTTATATAACCTGTGAAGGGCGTTACAACAGGGTGATGATTTATCATTTTAAACTTATAAACCATTTGACTGGTAGAAACCCACTCAATCTGCCATATTTCCTCCACCGAAGCTTATCCAAGATGGCTCATCAAGTAAAGTCCAAACATAGTCAAGTTGTAGGTAGATTATCCCACCATAGTTTAATCAAACTATTGGTTTGTGAGTTGCTGCAAAGAAAAAGTAAAAATTGGAATTACTTCTTATTCTAGAATGATTTCGAGACTGAGGTTCAGCCAGAGGGAAAAAAGAGCCCTCATTCCAAGAAATCCTCCAATCCCAGAAGTGTAAAGAGGAGGAGGAGAGCTATCTCTCCAACCCCAGTCAATCAACCCTCTCCTTCCTCTAAGATAGGAAAAACTAAGAAGAAATTGAATTTTAACAGTGAAGAAGAAGAGGCCAAAGAATTCCCAGTGAACAAAAACATTCTCAATATTCCTTTCACAGACTCAGAAAATGAAGAGTAGGAGTTTGAAATAGGGCATGAGGATTCAGTTTCCATAGGGCGTGACAATTTTTTTTTTGTGGATATATACACAACAAGTTATGAGAACCTTCCATCACCTACACCCGGAGAAGAAAAAGAACCACAAATTGCAGAGGCCTCATCTAGAAAACGAGTGAAGAAGAATAAATCAAAAGAAATGAAGAAGCTTAGGAAGAATCTAACCGAGCAAGAAGTGCTAGAAAGGGTAATAAAAACTAGGTATGAAACTCTATCAAAAAATTTTGCAGAAAGCAACTCATATTTGGAAAGATTAGCCCATGAAAGCATAAAGGAGAAGAAAAAAAAAACAAGATTGTAAAGGACTACAACAAATTATGGAGAGTAGCTAAGGGTTTGAAGAAAAAGGTCAAGGCTTTGAGGAAAAAAGAACTGTCTTCAAAAAACCAGGCTCATGCTTCTCTTGAGACCCTTGCAGAAGTGGCAGTTCAGTGCAATGAACTAGAGGCAACCAGTAACCCTACAAATTTTGAGCAAGATACAAAATCCTAAAAAGATAAGTCCTTAGGCGTTTTTGAGCTAAGACAAGGGTATTTTTGAAATTTAGATAATCTCAGGTTTCGTTGGCTTAGGCGAACATATCAATTGTTCATTATCCACCAAAAGAAGATCTTTCGGTAGCTAATCAACCCAAATTCTATTTTCTCTAGCTATCGAAAACACTGATAAGGAAGAAAGCTAATGTTTTTTCATAGGTCCAAGTTTTTCTTGTTCAAAAGACTCAAAAATGGTTCCAATTGATGGAAGATAATTAATGACATATTTATCAAGAGTTTGTTTTTGTTTTGGAGATGCTTTAAAAGACAGAAAAGGTAAACAAAGATCAGCTATTGTCAAGGATATAAGATTGTTTGACTGTCAACAGGTGTCAAGTTTGACTCCTCCCATATCACATGAGATCCAATAGCCTCGGAAGGCTCACTCCACCTGCCAAGAATCTGAAGAACATAAAGATCAGTCGAGAAGTTGAATTGATCTAGTCTACTTGGGCCAATTATTGATTTTCTATTTTTGGCAAAATTCGATCTAGTAATCTAGGATCTCGAAACTGTTTGTAAAAGACTATAAATCCAAGAACATTTGATGAACACAGTGTTCGATTTTGAGTTCTATAATCTACTATGGTTGTATAAAAGACACTTTCTTTAATATATTAAGCCTGGAAGCTTCTTTCATTTGTTATTTTCAAACTCTCCTTCATCTTTGTCTATGCATATGAGCTGAAATCATTCTTTTGTCTATGTTTAATGGTCCCATGGTAACTGTCATCTTACTCTTGACTGTTAAGAAAGAATCATAAGCATCTCTGGCTAGTCCGTTGACCCATGATATATATTGCATATGTATGTTCTGGTTAACTGATTGGTTTTCTTATCCATTTGTTTTACAAACCTATCTGATAATAGCTCGTGAAGGCCTTATATTGCATGAATATAGCTAGACTATCTTGAAGATACAATACAGAGATTAAGATATTCATATTGATCCAAACCCACACCTATTATTGAGAAAATAGTTACCAAAAAGATTAAGTTACTAGGCATATCTGATATACAGCCTAGGAGAGTTTCCTGGAGTGCTAACAGATATCAACATTATGAAGGAAGAATATGGAATACTTGTCAATATTCATGGAACAAGGCATCACCAAATTAATCTTCAACAAGATATTATCAGAGACCAACAACAACTACAAATTGGAGAAGCTTCAACAAAAATACATGGAATCAAAGGAGATAAAATTATGCAATAATTAGACACCAAGGATTAAGAACAAAAATAATTATTTTTTGATGGATAGATCATCAATAATGGAATGAAGAAATAATGAACATAAGAAAATCATATTACTTGGTTTCTTCACATGAGAAGCCTTTAAATGCAAAGCTTTGAGGAAAAAGCGTTTTGAAGGAGGGTATTATGTTATGACCCAAGGGGGGCATATATATGGCTAAATTTATATGATATGAGCCCAAGGGGGGGAATATATGGGACTAAATGTACATGTAATGTGTAAATACATATGCAATAGGGTTGACCTAGTGATAAAGAGGCCTCATGTGCAAGTGTGAATAACTATATATAAGAGATCATGTATTCATTATTGACAAGAAAACTGTGAAGTATGAATGATATTTGGTTATTTGGAGGGCATTCCCCTATTATTTAAGGAGTTATTGTGTAACTTATCTATATTAGAGTTGTGCTCCATGTTGACATTCTGTACATGGTGTGTACTGTTGTTATTTTATGATATTTTTAGAATTTCGTTCATTACAACTATGAACATGAAAAGGGGAACACTGAGATGAAATCAAAATAGGATGGTGATTATGATATGAAGGATGATTAATAGCGATAATGATTCCATTGTGAGCGAAATGCATCACACGAAAGAGCGTAGACACCCGAGAAGTCATAGAATACACATAATCACACCCAAGAAGAATATTAAAGTCTAAAGGGCCTGAAATAACTAACATTTCAACTAATATAGTCTTCCCACCTAACGTGATAGGAAACTGAGGAATAATCCCCAAATTTTCACTAGGTCTTCTGTCAAAAATCAGTAGCTCACTAGTAGTTGACACAAGCTTGGGAGAACCCAACCCTTTCGAAGATGAGGAGGATAAAATAATTTCATAAGACCCTTCATCTACAATAAATTGTTAAATTACCATTGAATTAACTTTAACCCTTATCTAGAAAGGTGCAAAAGAAAGAAGGAGAGGCTCAATAAGATCATTCCAATTAAGAAACCATGCAAATAATTAGAGGGATCATACTTGAAGAGAGTGGATTACCCCTTTTTTATAAGATACTGAACATCAAATGATAAATACATATTCAAAATATGCATCACTCCTTGAAATAAAAGTGGGATCAGTCGAATATTGCATTGGTGAGACCACTTTGGTAGACTAGTCACTCTCTAAGAGAAGAGTGGGATTGAAAGAAGACTACATCAACATGACCATTTCCTCAACCACTATTTGAATAGAATGTGAGCCAATATGGTCAATAGATGAATCACCCCCCAAAATGAGAGTTGTATAAAAAAAAGATTGCATTGGCGCTACCACTTCATCAACCAATGATTGAATATGTTGTTGGGAAACTGAAGATGACCTAGAAGGGACTTCAAAAAAGGAACACGCTCTTCATACAATGGTAATATAGGGAAGAAAATGTGCATGGTGATCTCCATTGCAAATACTACAAGGAAACTTGGGCTTACATCCTATTTGTCTATGTTTCACAATGGTATTAATGCCCCTAGCATGACTTGTAGTGGCTAGTGGGTTGCCCACAACATGAATAGCAAAGGCCAAATGATGGTCTCCAACCTGACTCACAGAGGTTAGTGAGTTTTTTCTAGTATAACTAGCACTGACTAGAATCATGCCTCCAAGATGACTTCCAATGGTTGGTTGCTTGCGCCCGACATGATTAGCAGTGGTTGGTTTCATATCTCCAGCATGAATAACAAAGGTTATTGACATAAATCCAACATGACCAACAAAGGTTATTTTTGGTTCTCCAACATGACTTGTAGAGGTTGGTGACTGGTCTCGAACATGACTTGCAGAGGTTGATGACTTAATGCCACTATGATTTGCAGGGTCTTGACTCATGCCCCAAGCATGAATAGAAATGATTGGTTGCATGTCTCCAATGTTACTAGCATAGTTTGGTGAATTTTTCTTCGTACTCTTCATTTTACTATTCCTTAGTCAGGTTCTTAACAAGTGGTATCAAAGCCCTTTCCTTGGCAGACATTGTGGGCAAATATTTCTTTTTTTTGGAGATTTTTTTTCGGAGAAGAAAAAAGAGGGCGACGACATTCCATAAATTTTCGGTATATTTATGAGAAAAAATTATAGAAATAGGTTGTAGATCTGATTTCCTCTCATAAAAACACCCAATTTTAAAAAACAAATCATCCAAAACAGAGTCCACGAAGTCAAGATATTGAAGTTTTAAAATCTGCAATTTTCAGCATTTTTTCCACGGACGGTGGCATGATTTTTCTATTTCTATAGCATCTGGAGAGAAAATTTGCCCAAACAAATTAAAGATCTGAGTTTCTCTCACAATTTCACCAAATTTCAAAAAAAAAAATCAGCCGAAACGAAGTCTGGGAAGTGAAGTTATGAGCATTTTAAATTCAACAATTTTTTAGGGTTTTTCCAAAAAAAGGCACGATTTTCTGTCGTAACTTATTGATCTAATTTTTGGGTTTTTTCATGAATGTTGCAGGACTGAAGAGTTCATAGGGTGATTAGATGGCTATTTCTTCTCAAACCCTCAAATAAATTCTACATATTACTGAAGCATTCAAAGCCCAATTGTTTGACGCATTGAGTGATAGATTTGATGGCCTCAATAATAGTTTTCGTGGTATTCAGGATTCATTGGATAACATGCATGAGAGATTTCTTATGGAAGACCTCAGGGATGAATATAATCAAGAAACATATGGTTGGTATGATTTTGAGGCCGATTGCGATGATTGGTATATGGATAACTGCCATTTTTGGGATGACAACCACTTCCATATTTTATTTGATGACTCTACTCCACCTTCTGTAGAGAACATCAATGTCCCAAATCAGGAGCTAGCTATTAGCATCCATCTTGCATATTCTACAATGGTATTGTTCCTTCCAGAGTCATCTTTGATTATCTCCAACTATGTGGATGGATCTTCTTATTTGGATCCACATGACAAGTGTCAGTCTTTGGAGCATAATTTTGAGTTGGTTATTGGGTTCCAAAATCTTCCACAGGGATTTCACATGAGCACTTGGACATGGGACCCAGGCTTACAATGGTGGTTGGACTACTTCAGCATGGTGGGTTTCTTTTCTACATAGGACCTTGGATCTCCAGTCTTCTTTAGCATTATGGTCCACAATTATCCATGGGACCCTCGTATATGGTTGTACATCAAGCGTTGAGGACACCGCTTTCATAAGGGGGATGGAATGTAAGGTAGCTAGAGAGGTAG
>JASDQU010739065.1:180236-199773 GCA_032191745.1 Picea mariana
GTCCACTATATTATTAAATAAGGCCCACTATAGTAGTTAGATAAAATAAATGTAAGAGGACTTCTTAAAGGTTCTACTTCTAGAAGATTCATCCTCTAGAATGTTCTTAGGTGATGGTAGCATTATATAAAGGGGTTCAAGCAATTTAATGGGACATGTAGATAATTATTGTATTTGGAATGGTAGCTCAATAGGAGGATGCCCCCTCGAAGAGGCAAGTGAACAGGAGAGGATCCCTTCCATAATAGGATCCATTGTATGGTGTTTCCCTACCTTAAGGGTTTGATAGTAATAAAAGAGATTTTGTATATTGTTCTTCTATATTTCTCTATGGATCTATTGTGTATTCATTATTTGTGGTGATTATATTTGTATATCTATTCAGGTTGTTAACACAATACTTTCACCAGAAGAGGAAGAAGGAGATGGAGAAGGAGTAGTCTTCGTGGATGTAGAAGGTAAAGGATAATTATCCATATGATTCCCATGAAATGAGGTGATTACCTGAGAATAATCAAGAGAATTTGTGACATTCACAGTGGTTCACAACTAAACTGGTAGTCCTACATTCAACCCAGGAATGTTTAAAATGGCCATCAAGGGGCCACCAACATTTTCAAAGAAAGGAAAATCACAAGAATCCCCTTGGGTAGGGGTACCTTGGTTTGTATCCTCAAGAAATTTTACCATGGAGTTCTTATGCATAGGTTCATCCCTTGCGGGATTCTTCATTTCTAAAAAATTCTCATACATCGACTTTAGTGAACCAATGGTATAAAAACCCATGTCGTCTAGGAGGTGGCTCCATGCTTGCAAGAGAAATACTAGGGGTCTCTCTTGACCAATGGATAAATTGGTCGACCAATTTGAATCAATGATTCAAAATATGTAATACATACACAAGCTAAGACCAAATATATAAAGCAAGACTCCACTAAAATGTCCTAAGAGAAACATTGGAAACAAAAAAATTTCCCCAAAATTCAACCTAGTAGATAAGTTAGTGAGTCTAACAAAACAAAAAATGGAAAGGAACCTTCCAGATACCAATGAGGGTTGATTAATTCATGAGAATGACGAACAAAGGACTAGGAAGTAGCTACCCCAACCTACAGAAATCATTCTTATTTGATGAAAGAATCCTTTCTTTATGGGGAACCCTCTAGTGGTACTAAAAAGTGTGATATGACATCTCCCTCTGGTACCACGTGAAACCCCCTGTAGTCACCTCCGAAATACCTATGAAAATAAACTATGGATACCAACTTGCAGCGAGTGTCCAGTAGGTAGAGTCGATAGTTAGGATCAAACGTATGGGAAGGGTAACAATGACTGAATCTTCAAAAGTGCCACCTCTCATGGAGGTAAGCGCACTAGTGAAACCCCTAAACATTATCTCTCCACTATGCTTAGTCAAGATTTAGAGGGGTACTCTTCTCAACTCTTCCATACATGAACTTGTGTTTAAATCCTATGTTAGAGGAGGCTCTCGGCTATACTTATACAAAAATTGGATTTTGAATCTTTGTATCTCAGAATCCTATATTTTTTTACCTGCCTTGGAGAGTTATCTCTCCAATCCTAATCCAACATTCTAACCTAAACATGTTTATGATCCCTAGAAACAAAGTCTAGTAAATTTTAAATTTAGCATTCATTTTAGCGGTTGTTCTCTACTTAAAGGATGTAAAACTAAAACTAATGTTGTTTGAGAATCTTGAAAAAATAAAACTTATAAGAACACTCGAAAAAAAATATCTACACTAGTTCTTCAATAAAAAAAGAGTTCCAGAAAAGAAAAATGCATGAACAATCTTTCAAACCTTGAAATGCAATCTTTTCTCTCTTTGATGCAAAATGCACAATGCAACATTTTCATAAAAGAAAAAGAAGAAAACACAAGGATGTTATTTTTTATTTTAAATGATTTCAAGATGAGAAGAAATAAAAATCCTATGCTAATATCTTTTTCTTTTTCAAATATAAACAAAAAAAAGAAACACAAAGAAAGAAACCTAACCATCAACAAACTAGGATTTTTTCATTTTCTTCTTCTTTCTACCAAAGAAAAAGCTAACAATATATGATAGAAGAAAGAAATATATTTTCATATGATTTGAAAATAAACGAAATCACAAAAAAAAACTTTCAAACTCAAATAAAAATTTAAGTTTCAAAGATGACCAAAACAATGTCGACAAAACTGAGATGGTTCTAAGAACAACACAAGTCTTATAGCCATGCAATACAAGGGATAAAAGTGAGAAACATATGGATAAGAGAAATTGTTTTCCATTCAAATGTAATGCCTTACCAACCTCCTATAGGACACAAAATATTTTGTACCAAACTCCCCCAAAAATATTCCCTAACTAGCCAAAACAAGGCACCAATAACTAAGACATAAACATCTCCTGCATAAAAAAATATGATTCCTCGTCCCATGCTATCGGCCAATCCTCCATGGATTTATAGGTACATGTGTATGGGTTTATTATATCTATCTAGGAATGAAAATAATGAAACATTTTTGTATCATTAAGTGTCTTATCAGTTGAAGGATCGCAAAGTACCTTATAATTTGATGTTGATCCCAGGCATCATCCCAAAAGAGACTTGAGTGGCCATTGGGAATATACCATAAACTTCTTGTTGGAAAAGTCCCAAATTCTTCCAATAATTAATCCATATTAGATATCATGGAATATCTCCCTCCTCCATGATCAACTGTTATTGGGGTGTCTCTAGGGAATATTTGGACTTCCATAGTTTTTTCCATACAGTGTTGTTGTCGTGCATTAGGAAGACCTAGGGATCAACATTAATTCATCAAAAAATCCGAAGATACTAGCCCTTTCAGCATCACTTGCAAGGAGGTGAAGTCTCAACCTAGGTACTTATGGTGATTATAGGAAACATGCTTCCACAATCATGAGGGTGTAGGATTAAACCACAATCGAAGACTTGATTGTGAGAAGGAAATACTATACTAGCTAAATGCAAAAGAGAGAGAGGAGAGAGAAAAATAGGATCAATATTCACACATAAGAGACTAAGAAACCAACTCTGATCATAATGTATTAATACTTGATAATGAGTACAATATATGAGACTCTCCATATGAAGAGTAATGCGCACTAGGTTGGGATTTCCATGTGCATGCTTAAGTAAAAAAGTAACTTCTCCCAATAGAAACAATTAGCTAAATTCAAAAGTTGCTAATAATAAGAAAAGGTAAAAAATATAAGTGAAAACTTAGTGAAACTCTACATTAATTCACCATCCATTCCATAATAGAAACAAATCTCCTAGAATAGGACTAGAGACCAAGAATGGAACTAAATCGCTAAATGAGTGAGAATTTGCTAATTATGAAAAGTCACTAAATAAGTGAAGTGAGTTAACTCCAATTATTGGAGGGGTAGCACCTACCTAAGAGGATAATATTCATACTAAAGTGTGCATGAAATATCTTCTAAAATTAAGGAAATGGGAATTATCTCCTAGAAAATAGGAATTTGCATAATGGTGGCTAAAAAATAGGAATTGGCCTAATGGTAGCTAAAAAATAGGAATTTTCCTAATGGTTTTTTATGATCCCAGGGTATTTTACCATGGTATGACATATAGTATGAAAAATGGAAAAATGAGTACATGTCACTAAGTATGTAGTTAAGCATGTACCGCAACACCCCCCCTGAAACACAACGAGGGTGTGCACAATGATGAATATTGGTAATATGAATCCATTTTAGGAACTGATGTACAATTATAGATGCATAACAATTGAACAAAAGTGAGGTAAAGAGGGAAAACTCAATGGGAACAACCCCCCCCTAAAAATATGTTACTAACAAGAAAATAATGCTAACATGTTCAACTACTAAGTTGATGTATACCTCACTCCTATAATGTCCCTCAATGCAACAAACTTCTATTCAGTGAAAGGATTTGTGAATATGTATGCCATCTACTTTGAAGATGGACAAAATTGCATATCAATGACTCCATCGTAAATATTTCCTCGAACAAAATGCATATGAACCTCAATGTGCTTATTCCACTACCTATGAACTGGGTCTCTAAATAGCTTGAGATTACTTTGGTTATCATACCATATAACTATGGGATGACGAAAATGAACTCCCAACTCTATAAGAATGTGCTACAACCAAATAGCCTAAGTAGTAACATTCACTGGACCCATGTACTCTAGCTCTTCTGATGATAAAAAAATTGTTGATTGTTTCTTACTTGACCAACAGATAGGTCCTGATCTAAGGTATATGACATATCCCTAAATGGAATTGCGATCAATGTTATCGCCTGCACAATCTGAGTCTGTGTAACCAACAAGATCCAAGGAAGATCATGCTACATAGTGTATACGAAAACCGGTAGTCCCCCTGAAATATTTGAGAATCCTCTTTATTTTCTTCTAGTGAAGCTCATGAGGCCCCTGCATGTACCTAGAAATTTATCCAATTTCATAAGATATGTTAGGTTGAGAGTGTGTAAGGTAGAGAAGACTCCCCACCAATTGTCTATATCTAATACAATCAATCAAAGTTGATGCTCCAACATCCTCTAGTATAACCCCTGACTGAAAGGGTGTTGGAGATGGCTTGAAATATATCATACGAAAACTATCAAGTAGATCTCTAGCATACTTGGAATGAGACATCTTGATTCCTGAATCATTCTAGTTGATTTCAAGACTAAGAAAGTAATGTAATAGTCCCATATCTGTCATAGAAAACATGTCATGTAAAGTGGTCTTCATTGCAGAAATGGAGGAGGTTGAGAACACTGTGATGAGTAAATCATATACATATATAAATATCAATAGAATTTAACATGTGTTCCTCATCATATACACATTAATATGTGATCTACATTTAGGAAAACTTCTAGAGAGAATATATGATTCCATTTTAGCATACCATGCCCAAGGTGCTTGCTTAAGTCTGTATAATGACTTCCTCAACCTGTAAACTAATGATGGATCCTGAACATATCCCTATGGATTCTCAATATATATCTCTGCATTAAAATCTCCATGTAAGAATACATTCTTCACATCCATATGATGTACCTCCCACTTTCTAGCTGTCGCAATAGATAGAACTAGCCGAACGGAATTAATTCTTGGCAACTAGTGCAAAATTATCTTCATATTCAATTCCTTTTACCTATGAGAAACCTATAGATAATAACTAAGCTTTATAATTCATAATGTATCCATCAAAAAACCTCTTTTTATTGAAAATACACTTACATATAACAAGATTCATGTTGGAAGGTAGAGGAACCAATTCCCATGTGTTGTTCTCTATCAGGGAATTGTACTCATCTTTAATAGATGCCTCCTAATGGGGGTTACCTTCAGTCTCTCCATAATATTGACGGTATGATACAAGTACCATATAAAAATAAATATGAATCAATGGCTCCATGGTAGTAAAATATTGCGGAGGCTCCACAAACTGAGATATGGTTCTTCGTGGATTGACAAGACTACCCACTAATCACCTGTTTCTTGAAGAGTATGTTGTGCCCATAGTGGCCGATGATTTGGATGTGAAAATTCTTTCAGCTGATCAAAAACATCATATATATCATATTCAAAGATCTGATCATAAATCATATTGGAAGAAGTCTCACAAAGTCCCAGAACTAGAGGCAATGGAGAGGGAGATCTGGATTTCTCCAGAAGTAACTATGAAGGACCCTCTCCAAACTTAACACTCCTTTGAATGAATAGTGCATATGAAGTAGCATATAATAACCTATATCCCTTCACTCCATATGTATATCCAACAAAAATACACTCCTTACTGTGATCTTCCATATATTTCCTCCTATTAGAAGGGATCCTATCCCATGCACAGGAACCAGAAATTATGAAGTGAGTGAATTCCGATTTCTTCCCACTCCAAGCCTCATATAGAGTAAATCCCTTGACTGATATACGAGGAACTCTATTTTAAATGAAGGCTTCATAGTTTATAACTTCATCCCATAAATTTGGAGCTAGTGCTTTAGCCTACAACATATAGTTGGCCATATCTTTGAATGTCTTGTTCTTTCTCTTCGCTACCCCATTCTACTATGGAGTGTATGGAAATGTGTGTTACAAATCTATACCAAATTATAAACAAATATGCTCAACATCCTTATTCGCATACTCTCCATTTTATGTATGAATATTCTTATTCTTCTTCCATGTTTCATTCTTAAGTAGATGCTTGAAATCTTTAATACACTCAAAGAACTTAGATTTTAATTTGATAAAGTAGACCCATGTATATCTTGAAAAATCATCAATGAAAGTAAGAACATACTTATATTTAGTGATTGATGGGTGTGGGAAAGGAATTGTAATGTCACTATGAACGAAATATATAAGTGATGATGCCCTCCGTGCTTTACCTCTGTTGAAATTCTCCTGAGGATGTTTTCCTAGTATGCAGCCCTAGAAAAATCCATCAGTGTACTAAATTTTGGGTAATCCATATATCATTCTACCCTTAATAAGTTGATCTAAATATTTAAAATCCAACTTCCCAAACCTCTCATGCCACAAAATGAACTCTTCAATAGCATGTGATAGAAGAGATACATAATCATATTTATGAGTGGAGAGAAGGTGTAAAAATTGGAATGGTGCTTAAACTCACCAATGAAAATGTTTAATCCATCATACAATTCGTAAACAATAAATGAGTCGGGAGTGAAATCTACCTTCTTCCTTGAACCTGAATGAGTGATTTGATATACAGAGATAAGATTCACTGGAATCTTTAGAACATGAAGTACATCCCGAAAATATCCATGGTATATATCAACTATACCGCTACCACACACCTATGCACTAGAATCATCTCCATGAAGATTAGTGGACTGGAACAAGTCTCCAAGTATGATAAAAGTATATCTGATGAGTCCATGTGATGGGTATCCCATGAATCAATCACCTAAGAATTAGGATAATATGAAATAGTAATTAATGCATGACCGTTATCTCTTTCTGATGATGGATGTTTCCTTTCATTCTCTGGAATACAATCCATGAGGTGATGTTGCTCAAATGCTTGTGAGATGATATATATGGTATTTTTCACGCAATAAATATTAGGATGGAACCCCTTGTTATAATAGTAACACTTTTTCTTCTCCTTCTTTCCTTTTTATGAATTGCAATGGGAACTCTCTTCTGTGGAATTTTGTTTATCTTCCTTCTTATTCTCGTGGTCCTTATTACCCTTGTTCTTTTGCCTATTATTCTTTGAAATTCCTTGAGTTGTAAGTGCATGGGGCTTGGAATTCTTAAGTTCCCCTATTTAGATGATATTTTTCTCTCATGGATAAGTGACTCCATGAAATCATGTAGGGATGGAATTCTTTGTTTTTTTAGAATTGAAAAGATTAATTGTTCATCTTTCTTATCAATTCCACAATACTTATGATGAGAATGTAAAGTTTTAAAATTAAAGAAGTAGTCCTGTAGGGTCTCGAAATATCTTGGATTCAATGCATGTAGATGATTCTCCAGCTAATGACCTCTTAGATTTTATTGATTTCCTAGAAAATACTTCAACTTTGTCCAAACATCATTAAGAGTCTTGCAAGTATCGATATGAAAGAGGAGCTATGGAGATATGATCAAGAAAAATATCCCATAGGCTTAATCTATTCAGTTAAATAATTTTTATTTCTCTATGGGTGAAGTAGGCTCGACCCTTGGTGATCCTATACAAATCCTTTCTTCGGAGTAGAAGCTCTATCTTGGGCTTCCACTCAAAGTAGTTGAACGGTGTCAAGATCACTGAAGAAGATGGTTGATCCATATTTATCTATGGCATGTCCAATCTAATCTATAAGCCTGCAATAAAAGTGAATACTCCATCATATAATGGATCTAATACCATGTAGTATTGAACCACAATACATGACCTAATTGTGAGAAGGAAATACTACACTAGCTAATTGCAAAAGAGACAGAGGAGAGAGAGAAAAAAAATCAATCTTCACACATAAGAAACTAAGAAACCAACTCTAATCACATTTTATTAATCCTTGATAATGAGTACAATATATATTACTCTTCACATGAGGATTAATGTGCACTATGCTGAGATTTCCATGTGCATTTTCAAGTAAAAAAGGTAATTCTCCCTAGCAACAATTAGCTAAAGTCAAAAGTTGCTAATAATAGTAAAAAGGTATAAAATATAGAACTGTAGATGAATTCAACATGCATTCCATAATAGAAAAAATCTAAGACTGAAGTCCAAGAATGAAACTAAAGTCGTAAATGAGTGAGAATTTGCTAATTATGGAAAGTCACTAAATAAGTGAAGTGAGTTAACTCCAAGGTAATGAGCACTTCCGTAGGAGGATAATATTCTTACTAAAGTGTGATTTATAGCCATGAAATAGGAAATATCTCCTAAAATTAATGAAGTAGGAATTATCTCCAAAAAAATAGGAATTTGCCTAATGGTGGCTAAAAATAGGAATTGCCCTAATGGTAGCTAAAAAATAGGAATTTTCCTAATGGTGGTGTATGATCCCATGGATTTGGAAACCCATGGTATTTCATATAGGAATCCATTGGATAAAAATAAACCTTCTATAAATAGACATGCTCTAAAAAGAAGTCCTCCTAAATAGTAGAAAATTTGGAAAGAATGAGTATGTCACTAAGTATGTAGTTGAGAATGTACCCCAATAGAGGGGGATGGGGAGTGTTCTAACATTGATTCTTAATTAGAATTCATTCAACATGCAACATACTGTGTGCAAAATATAATAACAACATAATAACCTATGACATATTCACCTTACATAACCATTCAACATATCCGCATAACCATAAGATATGTATTCATATTAACCATCCATGAATTACAAGTGCACCATAATTATAACATAAAATAAAACCATCACAACATACATCATGAAAAAAAGATTGAATGTGGGTCACCCCAAACTGGGATACATCCACAATGATTTGATTCTTAAATTAATCATTCATGTTCAATCCTTACAACTATTGTGCATTGTGCTCAAATAATATACATCATTTCTACCCAACATGCCCTATTCGTCATGCATATAATGCACACTTATCTCCTTTTCTCATCCCCCACTTTGCTCTTCATATCTGACTCCAACAATAGCTCATCACTTCATCAACTCTCTCAAAACTCTGAATCACTATGCTCACTGCCTGACTAACTCCCTCTCATCACCAATCTCTACCCAAAACCCATACATATATACACATTGATATTATGGATTATCCCATTACAAAATGGACCAAATGGTCTAACTAAGTTACTAATTAACTTTTTCCTTCTGTGCACTAGCTCCTGAATATGGGATAATTGTGTTTTTCACGTGATGCTCATTTTTTGTCTTGTCACGCGTTTTTCACCTACACGATTACCAAAACTTACCAAAAATTTCATGCTCCAATAGTCCCCCAAAACTCACCTATGGCACGTCCTATGCCACTTCAAGATTTCTTCCAGTTCTGCATGAACTTATGGAATGTATCCTTTGCAAATGTGAGCTTTTTTGTTCCTTGTGTTTCCTTCTCTTTAATTCCTTCAGTTGTCTCTTGAGTGATACGGGTCTCCATATTTTCTGAACTTTCTTGTACTTCCTTCTTGACCATGCCCTACACAATTGTTACTTATTTTGTCACCTTGTAGGATTATTCCTATAGTGTTTCAATATGATGTGTGTGAGCCTGCTATTGTGCCCTCATCTAGTTCAAATCTAAATATAATCTTCTATTCTATTCCATTACTTCCATCATCTCTGTTGTTGGAAAGGTGCTAATTACTTCCTTAAATTTTTGCACCTTTTCCTTTGTAGCCCATAGCTTCTTCTCAACTTCCTACAGTTCCATTTCTTCTGTCAGTCGTGTCCATACTCTCATGATTTATTCGTATAACTTGGCACAATCTTCTTCCAGAATTTTGATGTTCTCCATGGTTTTTTTCATCTTCTTCTCCCATTTCTCCCTTTCCTTTGGTGCAGTTCTTGGTATCCATTGTGATTACAAATTAGTAACCATTGTGTGTAATCCTTCAATGGATTCACTGATCTTTGTCACTCATTCTTATAAAGAGGTGCCTTCCTCCCTAGGTGTTTCTGGAATAATATTATAAACCCTATGGACCACCTATTACAATCTCTCTTTCCTCTCTACAGCCTCATCTCACTCCATCCTAAGTTTGTCATATTTTTCTTACAACACATCGTTAACTGTGACTTCCTTTATCAATTCCATCGACATTGACATTGTGTGCACTTTTATTTCCTATGTCACATTTTTCTGCAAGCCATGCAACACTTTTACTATCATTTGAAATAACACCAAGTCAATATGACTAAGTTCCTTTGCATGATCCTATAATTCTTCCATAGGGAACTCTAATCCTGCTACTATTTTAATCACCCATTTCTCTTTGGATTTCATAGATGGATGAGATGTCATATGTTGCACATTTTTCATGTTTTTTGTGCTCGCTATCTATTCATGTTTACCTATTCTGATTTGCACAATCCTAGTTGTCTCCAAAATTTGTCATAGTGTGACAATATTCCCTTACATATCCAAGTTACTTTCTTCTTGATTCTTCCCCACTTTCTCAAAATATTCCTTAGTCACCTCTTTCACTTGATCTGCAATATTTTATAAGTCATCCTATGACAGGGTCTAGGTGGCCAGTTGCTTGATTACTTTCCTCTTCTTTCATGTTGGTACTAATGTTTTCATATCTTGTTCCTTTCACTTCTCACCCTAGCATGGTATTGTATTTTGTGTTTCTCGTGTGCTATTTCCTTCCACTTCACGTTCTTCTTCTTTATCATCTCTAATTTCTTATATTTCTGGTTGTTGTGTCTCTCGTTTCTCTATTTCTGATACTGTGGTTTTACATTCATCTTCCTAGTCTTCAATGATCTCTCCCATGTCAACCTATATCAAATTGTATCTGTACGTTAGCCATTGTTTCTCTGAGTCCTTCTTGACATGAATGTACATATGATGTCTTCCAACATTGAAGCATGAAATCCATTTATATTCTTCTACTACCTATGGTAGTATGTGTCGTGTATTCTGGATACTCATATGGATTACTTCATTGTACACATAGAATGTAATGTTGTTATCTAGTTCTTTCTCATTTTGTGTAGTGTGCCACAAGTTTACATATCTCGCTGCTAAACATGGATTCATCATAACTCCAAAAAATTAAGTGTCCTCTGGCTCATTCCAAGCCACTAATGATATTAGAATTAACAACTAGGTGTAATGAAATTCCATACCCTTGTCTTGAGCTTCCTTGCAATCTATCAAGAACTCATTCAACAAGAACATTACCCAACTCATTTGAACTCCTACGACACACTTCTCAACTGTGACAATCACACATGATGGTACCTAATCCTCGCAAAATTTCCACAATAACTTGAATTCCACCACTTGTGTTGTGAATTGAATTGTATCATCCTTAATGCTTGAAACGTATAGACTAAATGCACCTCTGAATGTGTCATACTTTTCCTTCATTGTTTCTGCCAATGCTTTCTCCTTTGTATTTTCTGTGAATAATAGTGATGGGTCTTCCCCTTTTGATGGAAACCTGATTATCTGTGCAATCAACTATGTTTCTATGGATATTGGTGTATATAAGCATATAAATCCTTTGCGTACACAAATAATTAGTAAATTAACAAAAATATTTATCTCTACACTCCTACTAAAATGTGCAATATCAAAAAGATTCATGATCCCTATCTTTTCCATCTCCATCTCCCATTCCCGTGTCTCGAGTATGATTACTTGTGAATTAGGGGTGAGTCTTATGCTTCTGTACTTATCCAAAGCCAATTCTAGAAAATTCTTCATATATGTCATGTCATGGTCTACATATCTCAGGATTCCTATTGCATTGAGCATATTGGCCTCAATGATCACACCTTCTGGTATTTCAAGCTCAATGAGTTCATAGTTCGACTCTTTATGTAACTTCACATATTTTTCTATTGACTTCCTTGGTGGTATATAATCCCTTGGATAGTTAATCGAGGTTGACCCTGATGCTAATGCTCATGTTGTTTCCTTAGTCATAGGTATCGATGTCATCCTGGTATGTTGTTTCTTTGGTTGTGACAAAGATTCTTTTGTCTTCGATGGCATCATTTCTCTCTGCAACTTCTCACTTGGAAACTTAAGTTCTTTGGATTTGTTTGTGTTCACTTAGTTCTCTGCTCTTGTTTCTCTCTATGAAAACTCAAAGGTCAAGAAATTCTTTATGTCATCTCTTCATTTGATTCTCTCACTTGTCATCTACTATTTCTATTCTTCACGCCCAAACCTGTAGTCTAATCCAACTTGTACTTCAGATTAAATTATTTCCATACTCTGTAATAAATTCGAATTGTTCTATGGATCATGGTCTAGATCTTACTAGTGTGTCATAGTCTTGTCGCCACTTTCCATTTATGGCTACCTATCTCTACTACTTCTCCGTTATGATTTCTCTTTAATTCGTATCCCATCATGTATGCTCTTTAATGTGTTTCCCTCCCTCTTTGTAAATATTTTTTGCACTTCAATTTTCCTTCGTGTGCATATGAGACACATTGTTAATGAATACTGATACTTTTAGCAATGTGTCCCTATAATTGCACCACTATGCTATTTTTTAATAAGTGGTGTGTTTTGTGTTGTGTGATTCACTAGTTTAGTTTATTCCCTATAACACATCAATTTGTGGTGCCTCATTTAAAATCACATGTGTCATTAATGTACACCAGTAAATTTGGTGCTCCATGTTTCTTGGAGCTCCAATATGTATTTTTAGTGGTGCAATGTCTTTTATAATGTACATATCATGGGAAATCTCATCATATGCACTGCTATGCTAATTTTGAAACATGTGGTACGGTGCAATGCAGTGAGGTGCACCAGTGTGGTTTATTCTCTATAATTCCATAGAGTGTTCATTGCAAAGCCAATAATTCTTCTAAGACACGACCCACCATTAATGCACACTAGACATGTGAGTGTGCCATGTTATTGGGAACACCAATGTGTCTTGTTTAGTGGTGAATTTATATTTTATAATGCATCGATGATGGGATGTCCCACTAGATGCACTCATAGGATAATTTTTTATTATGGGGTTCGGTGCGGCGAGGTCCATCAATGCAGTTGATTTTCTAGAATGCATTGCAGTTGATTTTCTAGAATGCATTGGTGGGTTTATTTCAAAGACGATGCCTCTTCTAAGAAAAGAGGCACTAATAATGCACACCTTCTATTTTGATGTGTGGTGTGCAGTTTTCAATGGTGTGTTGTGTATTTTTAGACATGTTACTAGCAGTGCTTCCTATAAATTCACAGGATGCATCATCGAGTATGGGATGAGGTAAACCTGTGAAGTCCATCGTGTGGAATTTGTTTAAAAATGTAATAAAGGCCAAATTTAAGACCATTTTTTTTAATTTTAACCTATGGAAGTGTGCCTAGTAGTAAGATGCACCGATGCATTATGTAGTACTAGAATGCACTAGTATGCTTTATTTATTTTACCGTATCATGGTGCACCATATAGTAAGATGCATTGATGCATGGCATTATGAGTAACAAATCAGTGGGATTTTGGATACATGTTAAAAAAACTCGAGAATATACCACTATTAAGTACACCATTATTGTTGTTCGATGCACCATTATTGTATACACATCGAGGCCCTTAGGTTTTTTAAGTGCAACATAAAATATTTTTTGGTTTAATTTTTTATTTTTTTATTATTGAAAAATAATTATTCTAACCTGATTGTATGCATCCTTCATATGTGCACTAGTGCTCTTTATTTAGAGTGAAGGAATGATATGCAGTTTATTTAAAAAAAAACTAGAAAATGATATTTTAGCATTTTATATTAATAACGGTTATCGGTGTGCCTTATTAGTTCAACACTACGGTGTGATGTTTGTGAGCACATTGGTGCATTTGTATAATTTCCATGCAATGATGTAAAATCCTCTTCAAAAACCTTTGGTCACTAACCTCCGCTATAAAGAGAGAAGGGATACATTTTTTAGGAAGATTCCATAAAAACCTTTGCAACAAAGCATTCTCCTTGTAATATACCATAATTAAATAAAAGTATATTTCCAAAATACATGAGTGAGGTACCCTAATAAACAAAGTTGCCACACATACTACATCTATGCTAGAATTGTCAATGATGCATATGAGGGTGATACAAGAGTATTATCATTTTGTGGAAACCACACATAGGAAATAATGAAGTCTAGAGTGATGATTTCTTACTAAACTCATCTATGAAACTATCTTATACAATTTTCACCATCAACCCATAACAAATATACCTGCAAATCGAACACCAATGGGCATCACATGACCTATAATTAAAATTCCTAGTATGTTCAAGTGACCTCACGTGACTAGACTCCATTTCACGACTTGAACACCCAACTCTTCCCCTGTAATTGTTCAGTTGCACATTGTTTCAATATTCCTCGTGGTTGGGTAAAGTAATGAGTGTGTTGGCAAGGGATTTAGGTTTCCACCTATGATGGCGAGAACATCTTAACGGGTCATGACTAACATTCTATTGATCTTGCACAAACCCATGACTACCCCATGGAATTAAACAATGTCAAAGTAGTGGCATGGTGACCTTAAACAAATTTAGTCAACAGTTTTTTGCAAAAATATAATGGCAACCCCTTGTAATTGCAAGGACATTTGTCATAAAAATTAAACCACTTATCTTTCCAATGGTCTATAAATGGTTGGTATTTGCACCAGTCCTTGCAAACACACTCCTTTGTCGCAAGAGGGTGTAAACCAATTGGAGGGTGTAAACCAATTGTGAGGTCAAAAGACAAGGTCACTAATTCTTATTTTGAAATTTGTAAATCTCACCTAATTTCTATTTAGCCCCATCTTACTCTATTCAAACATCTTATCCCTCCATTTGGAAATATGAAATAAATTCCTTCATGTATTAGCAATGGGCTAGCAATGTAACTAGTGAAAGGTGTGAAGGCTTTGTTGTGTTTCCAAAAACAACAATTAGGTTTCTTAATTAATTAAGTCCATTATGAATTTCTTTGTTTGCATTTCTAGTAGTTAAGATTTAGGGTTGGGTTTTCTTCCATGAAAATAGAGTTTATATGTTGCATTTGATTAAGAACAACAACAAAAAAAAATTCTCTCTCATTCTCCTCAAAACACAGAATATGGTATAGAAATTTTAAATTAATTTGTGTAGATAATAGTGTTTAAGTTTAGGAATGTGCATGCATTTTTATTTCAAGAGGGATTCCTAAAACCACATTTTTAACTTTGCAATTTATTTGGTATTTTTGATGAACTTCAAAGTCCACTATTATTATTATTTTGAGATATATATTATACTTCCAATGTAAAATAAACATCTTAATCTTCATAAAATTTCACACATATTTTTAAAAATCTAACAAAATCTTTTATAAAATATTTATTTTAGTAAATATTCTGTTTTAAATAATATCAAAATATTTGTAACACATAATAATAATATTAATGTAATTTAAAGTCCAAGTCTCAAAATTGACATATAAAGCTCAAATAAAGCTCTATCTAGAACTTCCCTAAACCTAGATGTTATGAATAAGAATAAAGAAGGTTACGCTGCATTTTGCTATTGAATCGTATTACAACGCTGTAGATCCATTTAACATATATGAAACAAAGGCCATGATTATTAAAATCTATACCTCCTTATAGGAAAGCAATTTCCTAGATATAGAAAAAGTTGATCAATTAGATTCCACGAGTTGTAGAACAGCGAGGAGCTAAATAGAGAAAAAGAAAAGGAAATCATGTCAGAATGATTCGTTTATGAAGTTGAAATCCACTTGACAGGTTACTTTCAGTCGACTAGACACCCATCATGCCCGTGAAGGATAAAATTTCGTGAAGAATACTTCGTTCTCTGTCGTATTATTTCTAAAAGAAGGAATGACAAGCAATAACAAGCATGTGTGGACAGTGGAAGCAATGGTATTTCTACTAAACCAAAAGTCTAAATTATATAAACAACAAAAAGCTTAAAAATAGTTTTGACAAACTATGATAAACTATCTCCTTTTTATGGGCCAGCAGAATAAAGCTGCAGACCAATGGTATGAGTTCTCATTCGATCCCACAAGAAAGTGACTAACTATTCAATGAACATGCAACGTATTGATTTTTAAAAGTAACCCATTTCCTGGTTAGGGTTTTTTACCGGATTGTCCACGACAATGGGGTTATATTTGGAAATCCCTTCTGGTCTAAAGAGGATACCTCGACTTTATTCCAATCAAGAGTTGGACTGTGATAGGTATAAGAATTACAGGGTAGCCCAGAGATAACCAGAGTGATTGCTCAATCTGGTCGAGACGAAAAGAAGTTAGACCGATTTCAATTTTTGTTTGGCTTTGTCGGCGGAGTGGTTTGTTTTACGGTAGTTATCCCAGAGATGTCGAGATTGACAGGGCCACTGACAGCTGGGGGAGTTATAGGGGACGTTTTGGATATGTTCACGCCGAGCATAAAGATGACTGTGGTTTATAACTCCAATATGCAGGTCAACAACGGGTTCGAGTTCATGCCTTCAGCCATTACAGCGCCTCCTCGTGTTGAAGTCATAGGCGGTGACATGCGCACATTTTATACTCTGGTAATTTTAACCCTTTTATTTATCCACGCTGTTCTTCTCTGCGATCCTTGTTTTTGTAGTAAGTGTCTACATTTCAACTACGAAGCCTTTAAATTCAAATTCTGCTTCTCGTTTATCTGTAAAACTAAAACTAGAACACAGAGAAAATAATACTTCGTTTTCTTGAATTAATTCTGTTATTTTCTACCGGACATATTCAGATCATGACGGATCCAGATTATCCCAGTCCCAGCGATCCCACAGAACGCGAGTATCTATACTGGTATGCGAGTACATTGTGCAAATATTTCTACGAAATAGCAGTTAATGACATTGAGTTGAATTTGAGCCTTATGTAGCTGTTGAATGATTGCTTTTCCACTACTGCTAGACTTAATAACGCCTCAAATATCCATGTTATATTTTGCAGGATGGTCGCTGATATCCCCGGAACAACATCGAATTCTTTTGGTAAGCATTGAATGGATTCTGAAATCTGTAATGAAAAACAATCACATGACAGAGCCAAACGGTGCCTGGTACACCGTAAACAGTAATACAATCACCTCGCTCTCCTTTTTCATTCGCTTGGATTTCTATATTTCAGATCTACGAGCCAGATAGTGTCGAGTCCTCTCTTTGCTAATATCAGGATTTCTCTTTTTTCTTTCCTGTCAAATCTTACCTAATAAACTGTTTAATTCCATGTTTCAAGTTTGTTATTTGGCCTTCTTCTTTGTTGAGCTAAAACTATCATAGCTGCTAAATCGTTGTTTGGCGAAGCAATCAAATGGTCACACAGTAATTTATTAATCATATTAAGTAAATGTTAAAAATTAAATAGGTTAAGCTAAGTTTTTAAAAATGTTAGAAAGTTATAAACATGATATCTCTATCATTGATTTGGAAAGACTACTAAAAATATGCCAACATTTTCCATTAATAACTTATGATTAAAAAATCATTAAATATACCATTGTCAATAAATATAAATTGATTTGGAAAGACTACTAAAAATATGCCAACATTTTCCATTAATAACTATAAGATTGAAATTTATGATTAAAAAATCATTAAATATACCATTGTCAATAAATATAAACCTTTAAACTTAATTAATGCATCCTAAGCTCATGGCCATCCAAATGAATTAATACCTATTTATTAGGTATATTCAATCTTTTTTGTTCCATTTTAAGAGATCAAACTTTACATACTTACAAGGGCGCTGAAAATTTGATTAGTTTTGCACAATGATATCTTTGTTGTTCAAATCTGGATTAATACTGTGTGAAGCTCGATTAACGGTAATTGAATATTTATGTTCAGGTAGAGAAATGGTGAGTTATGAGATTCCAAAGCCTTTAATCGGCATCCACCGCCACGTATTCTCTCTGTTCCAGCAGAAAGGCCGGCAAACGGTGCTCCCTCCTTCATCGCGCCACCATTTCAACACCAGGCAGTTTGCACAATATAATGGACTTGGGTTGCCTGTTGCTGCTGTTTATTTCAACGCGCAGAGAGAGACCGCCGCTCGGGGACGTTGAAATGATCTAAACAACGTCCTGCATACATGCTTAATGTCCATCACCGTATACTCATAATAATATATTACGTCCTTCCTGCACTGCATTAGGGTTTTCATAGCTGAGAGAATACAAAGACTGTTCCTTTGTCAATATGCTTTCTAGAGTTCTTCAGACTGTAGATGTCCACCTCTTGTTATGACTGGTGTTGAATTTTGTAACTATGGTCCGTAGAAAAGTCATATCTGTTGGGGAGTTCAGAGACAGTTCGCCTCATTTGTAACTCAAACAATTCTGATGACCAAGTAAATATTGTGGTTTCTTTGTGGTCTCAACTATTATTTTACTGAATTTCTCAAATATGATTATTTAACAATAAATTGAAAAGTGGAAAAAAACATCATTATAACTAAATTTAAATTAAATTGACTATCCGTTTTCAGAAATTTTATACTATTATCTATTCTACTAGCAAAAACAGAAACGATATTTCCAATTCAATTTCGTCTAACAAAAACCCACCATTTAACTGATTATCAGTTTTCAGAAATATTATACTATTATCTATTTCATTAGAAAAATCTTCAACTCGTTTAATAAAACGATCTTTCCAATTCAATTTAGTCTTAAAAAAAACTCATCATGTCTTTGTATGCCAAACAGTAACCCTTAACCCTTAACAAGGTTAGCTTGTTTGTACTCACAAAGTGATTTTAACATTAAGAAATGCCTTAACAGCTTACCTTAACAGCACAGTCCCTTACTAACTGTCCTACACTACTAGGATTTTTTCTAAATATTATAAATTATAAGTATTATATATTTAAAAATATGTTTACAATTTAAAATATTGTTATTGTTATATACAGATTTTGAAAAACATTTATAAAAAAATATTATTAATCAAATAGAAATAAAAATAAAAATATTTTTCTTATATCATATATATAGATTTGATATCTATATTACTTAAACGTTTTTAAGAAAATATATGATTTAAATATAAATAAAAATACTTTAAATGTGATATATTTATCAGATTACACTAATTAAAATTATAGTTCTCGAAGTTGAAAGTTAAAGAGTTCTAAGTTATAGAAAGTTAACTCGGCAAGTTTAATTTCATTTCGAAAAATATTAAAAAATTACATATAAATTTGATCAATAGATTTTGAGATTAAATAGTATAAAGTTTATAATAACCTATATAACCTAAAATTTCAATAAACCTAAAATTATAGAATAATTTAAAACAATAACATATA
>JASDQU010739065.1:199979-219076 GCA_032191745.1 Picea mariana
TTACAACTGTGAAAGGTATAGACAACATGACAATAATGTCCATGGACAAATGCATAAAAGGTGGCCATGCACATGGCAAAACAAAAAACATAAACAACAAACATAGATCACTGGTATGGGTTGTAGTGTGGCCATGCGACCATGCAGAAGGCATCAAATGTTGTGTCCCCGGGAGGAGGTGGCCCCTCCTCGACTAGTGTCTCGTCCAGTTGCATGGCGTCCTCCCTCTGTGGTGGCACGTTCTCTTCCTTTTGAATGTCCTCTGGCCGAGATGGAAGCCTATGCTCCTCACGGTCTTGCTCTATGTGGCCCAAAGTTTCTAGTGCCAACATTGGTTGAGCTGTTGCTACCGCTTGGGCTGCCTCTGCTGCGAGGTGATGAGAACCATATAACACAGAGAGAAAATGCAAGAGTTGAGAGGCTTTGTCGTCAAGGTCTCCAGACGGAACCTAAGGTCATCCATGTCCCGACGCAAGTCGAATACCAACATTTGCACCAGTGCAAGGTCGGTCTGCCACTCGCATTCTGGAATAGCGTTGGAACCGGCTCGAGATTGGGGTTGTTGCCATGGATGTTGACTCGCCTCCAGACCATCCATATAAAATCTGGCATTGTGAGGTTGGTCCTGAAGCGAATGGGTGGCTGGAGAGTTGGGAGGAGCCAAAGGGCCTGGGTGTGAAACAGATGCTGAATTTCCTGAAGGTCCTGGGTTGTGATCCAGTGAGGCCCCTCAACAGTCTATCCCTTCCATTCTGTTGGCAAGGGACGCAGCAAGGGGTGGGAGAAAAGAATGAATTTGAATCGACTACGCCAAGGAGGAGGACGAGGTGACCAAAGAGGAGGAGGATGACAGGGAGGGAGCAGGCGGGGGACGGAGGGCCAGGCAGGGTCAGTTTGGCTACCAAGTCGACCCGCGTTTCGACTTCCCCCGTAGCTGTGGCATCTCTAGGACACTAGGAGAGAGAAAATGCACCAAGAACAGACTAGGAGAGAAGAATAGAAGAACAAGGAAAGGCAGGGAAGGACATCGAGCTCTTAGAAGAACAATGAGGAAGGAATGGGCCATCTGGAGCCGCTAGAGAATTGAAATAGGACGGGGAGCTGGTGAAGTTCCATAAATGGATGAACGCACAAAGTAAAGGCCAAGTGAGGGTGTTGGTCCGTCAAAGGGAAGCGAAGGCAGAGCAGGGCACACTGAGAGTAATGGCGCCCTGCCTCAAGCGAGGAAAACTTAAATTCATGAGGCAGGTGAGAGGGAGTGGCACGCCACGTGGCCGACGCCATGGAGAATTACTCCTGGCTGCTCCGCTCGACACGTGTGCTCCACTAGCACCCTATCTAAGGACAATAACATATAATTTAACTAAAATAAAATTTTCATTATTATTAGCAGTTGTTGTTAGCTGTTATTGTACAATTTAGTTTCATGTTTATGTCAAGAATTAATAAGAAACTTTAAAATGTTTCTTTAATATGTACATGAATCACTGTTTCTCAAATTATAAAGTGAATAATTGTATATGATAATATAATCCAAATAAATATTTTATAAACAATGTTCGATGACCATAAAACTCGTTCACTTTTTATTGAGAGAAATATCATGTATGATTATAAAACTCGTTCATTTTTTAAACTACATCAATCACTCTGTATGGAATTATAATCCAAATAAATCATTTTATAAACAATCCTCTATGACTATAAAGCTACACTTATTCATAGGTTGGCACAAACCATTAGACTCTATCGAAAGAGTTTAAATAATGTATTGAAATAGGTTATGTAAAATGCATCTGTGAAGTCTTTTGGTGGATATTTTTTCCTGGGCATTTACATTCATTTTCCAAGGTATTTTTTAACAATCTTAAATCCTTTCTTTTCATATTTCTCAAGATATTAAAATATCGGCCGTTTGTTTCATCCTGTATTAAATATATAAGGTTACATAGACGCTCAAGGCTGAAGGATAAGCACAGTTCAAAGTATAAATTGTAGTGTAAGAAGTATTGCGCTGATCATCGAGCAAATTTGAACCTGATTTCTTATTCTCTGTGAATGATTTCTTATTCCTTAATTGCGTGTTGTGTAAATGAAGCAGACAAAAAAGTCAGATTTTATAAAATAAATCCATCATCTCACAAAATAAAAAGATTTTATGTGTGATATTGTAGACCTTAAGTCACCATATATTGAGCACAGAGAAATATAAGAAATAAACGTATTTTATATGTCATATTTTAGATCTTAAGTCGGGATTTTAAATTAAATGTAGAGGATACATATAGTGGGGAGATTTTGAGATACCATGCACTCATAGGACGTTCAAACATATCTACCTTCTCATGGCATGGGCAAAGGCCACATTTCTTATTTGGTTGCTTGACACTTCAAGAATACTTTATCTCGACTATGTCTCTTCACTTAGAGCATACCCATAGTTTGTTCTAGGCTATTGGGGAGTCACACTCCTACTCTAGTGTAACTCTTGCTTAGTTAGACAATTGTTAACACACTTCCCTGCTTACTTAGACAATTGTGCTTACTTAGACAATTGTTAACACGGTTTAAAACTTAGTGTTATTTAAGCATGTATCCATGAACATAAAATTCCAAAAGAACAATCGTGGAACAAAAAATGAAGAGAAATACAAAAATAGTGCCGGCGACACAAACCATGCCTTACATGAGACTAAGTCTTTGTTATTGTGAAATAGTTACAAATGAGCACTACCGACTTGCTTTACAATAGGGAAGAGTCAAATGAGTGGCCTCAACTCACGTGGATACTCAAGAACAAATCCATCTTCACAAGACTCTCTATCCCAACCATCTTTGTGATTCCCTCCACAAAAAAAGACTTGGTGTCCTTTCGTTTCCATAGAATTTCACCAAGCTAACATAGATTTTCCTTCTACCTCACACATGCCCCCACATACCTGTGTTTTGAGACTTCCCCAAAACCCTTCAAAACGTCCAACTCTTGGCTACAACTTGCTCTCCAAATCTCTTGTCAAAATTCACCATGCTCCCTTTTGGTTCTACGCCCTTGGTTTTATATGGATTCCAAGAGTCAATTGTGAAAAAATCTACATGTCTTGGGTGTGTCACCCCACTTCACAAACTTATAGTCAACTAACTCATCAAACCCTTCCCTAAACTCGATGCACCCATCCAAATCCCACACAATCATCATCGATTTTTTCTTGAACTGGAAGGCCTCCTTCTTGGGAACACCCGCCTTTCCTTGTGTTCTCTTTGTGTCGATCATCATGACTCCTCATGTGTGTGTCCATGGGGTTGTCCAATGTATCTAGTGCAACCATGTCACCAAGGGAAAATGGGTTCACTCCCTTTTCATGCTCCCAAGCCACCTCTCCCTTGCTCAAATGCAACTCAAGTCTTCATTTATCCTTCTAAGCTAAGTAAGATGTATGCCCCCTTGGTGTCACATGTCACCCTCATGTGCTCAAGGTGCTCCTTCTTACAACCAAAAATATGTGTCTTCCCAATAGATGGCTTCCTTCCTTGTGCTCTTCATCTTCCCATTGTCAAATCTTCCCAAGGAGTGCCCCCCCTCGGTGGGTGTTGTGGGAGACCCTTACAAATTCTCCCACTCCAAGTTGTTCTGCCCATGACAATATTGGTCAATTTACATGACGTCTCTTCCCATATCTGAATCTCATCACCACTCAACCACTGATTCTCTCTCAATCATTGTTTTCATGGAAACCTCTCCTCAATAAGTTCTTCAAAGTGTGTTGAAGTGTCGGATGCCCTTAATCGACGATGGCTTCGATACTTCAAATTTGTTGTTTGTGTGTTATGTGTACATTAGATCCTCTCAAGTTTCAAACTGGTTGGGTGATCAATCCAAATATCGCATCCAAAAAACCTTTTTGTCTACCTCATCGTCATGTTGTCTAACTCCCCTTGGTATTGTTAAGTCTCCCATTGTAGTCTCAACCTGTTCTCACTTAGTTGAAACCCTTCATTTTTGGACAAGGCATTTCCCCTTGTCACAATCTGGCAAGTCACGTCCACAATCCATTTTTCATTTTTGAACTCCACTGCTTGAGTGTTTCGATGAAAAATCCACTAGGCATCATCATTCATGTTGCTTTCGCTTGGAAACATCTCTCAATCCTCTTCGTTTAGTAAGCAGAGTATATCCAATACCGATCACCAAGGTTATTGGCATACAAGGTGTCATATGTGTGCTCCATGTGCAAGTATCGCATGACCAAATGGACTTCCTTTTTTGTGCATCCAAACCCCTCAAGTTGTTCCACGGTAAGTTGGAAGTCGTATATCCCCATGGCCTTCCTAAAAATTGGCAATACCTGCTCAATTTCGGTCTTCATATCCTACCTTTTCCACATCCATCTCCAAATATATTTTAGTAAGTTCTTTCACTCACTATCTTGGCTCAACTCTTGGAGTTTATATGGTGGATAAGTCTATCGCCCGATCTTCCACAATGTCCATAATCTGTTGTTGATGGCTATTCACTTGGTGATGTTCCTTCTACTCCATGGCAAGTGAATATTCCAATTGTCACATAACTAAATGGATTAGCTGTCTTGTGGACATCAAACATCTTCAATAGTTCACAACACCAATGATGTTCAACTAGATTGTGAAGCCACAATGATCCACTTGGCCTAGACTACACCTTCGCTTTTTTTAATTCATTAATTAGTTATGTTTGCATCTTATACTTAGAACATTCCAACAAGTAAAGAGACTATTCATAAAAAAAAAAAAAAAAATTTCAAGTGGGAGGCCAAACTAGCATAAAACCTAATTCTTTTTATTCAAGAACAAGAGTGTGCGGAGCCTCTAGCTTGTCCCACATGAAGAAAGTTTACAAGGGAGATTTCACTTAGTTTACAAAAATAACCTAGAAAAAAATAGATAGAATCAACTTTGGCAAGTCACCTAGTGCCCTACCTTCATTTCCTTATTCAGAAGTCTAAATGAACTTATCTTATTCATGTTTCCTCTATGCATCCCTCCTTCTCTCTTCTTAACTCGTCCATCTCCTTCTTCGATTAAGAACATGTCTTATGTCTTTAAATTTCTTCCCTCTAAATTTTCTTCTCCATCGTGCCTTATAGGCACACATCCTAAGATGGAACATGCCCTTTCTTTGAGCCAAAACATTCGTTTGGTAACTTGTCCACTTTATTTTGGGGAGACTTCTGCCTAAGGGGCGCACATCCCTTGGGTCAGTCGACCGACTCACCTAAGCACACACACTTTTCTCCTTGTCAAATAATAGTTTCTATTTGGGAACCCAAGTCATGCCTTGACCAATATTCCAACCTTTCTTTCTCTCTAGCGTCCATCGCACATCCCATTGGTTGCTACTGAGTCCTATTGGTATGATGGGTTCCCAAGGCATTTGAGCTCACCCAATAAATATTTCCTTGGTCTATTGTCTAGAATGGGAACCCTCTTTCCTAAGGTATTACATCCTCCCTAACCCCATTACATGGTCATCCTCATCAATCCAGGAATCGGTGATCCTCCATGCTTCTCCTCGAACTTGTGGTTCTTGTGCTTCCACCTCCATAGTTCCTCTCTAGGAAGGCTGGAAAGAGCACTCCCCAAGGAGGAGAGCACACATCTCAAGGTAGACTAGCATGGTGCTACCACAAAAGTTGAACCTCCTTTTAAATGCAGTGCACTTCACCACAAAGGCCAGATGGAGGGCATCTCTACCTGGGAGGTTTGGCACAAATCCCAATGACCAAGAACTGGTAAACTAAGATAGTTGTTAGGGTTTGGGACCTTTTCTATCCATTGGTTAGTTAGAATTGTTCCAATTTTGATCAAAACCATTGTATGTTTAGGATATAATTTATAAAGGTTGCATGTTTTACTAAATAAGATGAATGATTCATTTTTAATACTCATATCCCGTGTTGTTTTTGTTTTTCTTTGTGAATGTTCTTTGGCTTTCTCTACAATATTGCATATCAATCGGTATCATAGCACTAGCGTAAGTTCTGTGTGCTCCACTAGTCATATATCTCATTGGTACAATGAGGAAAACCCATATCCCTTTATGGATGCGTTAGGGTTGGCATTTTTTTCTAGACATAGGGGATGGGCTATGGTTTCTTTTCACCCTCCTCTCTCTCCCAAAATGTGTGCTAGGGAAACCCTCCCCTCCTCTCAGCTCATGAATATTTCCATCGGTACATTAGGGAAAACACCTCCTCCTCTCTACTTAGTTTGTAGTCCATAGGTGCTCTAGGGTTCCCCCCTCCTCTCTACAAATCAACGTCCTATCTTTCTTATCTCGATAGCAGAAGCACTATTTTATGAATACCATGCCTCCAAGAAGGGACACTTTATAGGATGATGCCTATTTTTTCAACTCTTCCCCTATCCAATAGTTGGATTTGGTTGTTCATGAGATTATTAGATTGTAGTGTCAGACTCCAACTCTTTTTAAATTGGATTCATTCTCCCAACTTCCTAAGTTTTTTGGAAGATCAATGGATAAATTGTAGATTCCTGGATTCAAATTATCTCTACATACTTCAAAACTCATCATGATATCTCTGGTCAGGAGAAGCTTCAAACTTCTATCTTACAAATGGAAGGCATTTCCCAGTCATGGTGGGATACTCTACCCACTAGGACCCAACTCATTGTGGATTTGCAGGCATCTGCCTCATCTTCTACTCCTCCTATTAGTACTTGGGAAGCTCTATGTGAAGCGCTCTATAGAAAATTCTATCCTCCTAACTACCACCAGAATATTCTAGCTCACTCGTTGCAGATATGCCAATTCTCAAGCCAGTATGTGCAGAAATACATTGAAATATTTACCAAGATATCCATCCAATTCCATATTCAGGACTCCTAAGAGGTACTCATAGTAAAGCTTAATTATATTTTATTGAACTGTTTATGCAGGGAGGTGGATTTTTTGACAATAGTTATCTGGATAAGTCTTTCACCCATGCTCTCACAGTTGAGCGTAAGATAAACCATCACTTGAAATAACTTTAATATCTCCCTAACTCTTCCTCCAGTCCCTCCTCTCCAAATTATCCTTGTTCCCCTAAGTCTTCTAAATGGTGCACATTCCATAAGTGTTCCTTCCATAACACCACCGATTGTTGTGTCCTATAGAATCTGTCTACTTCCAAAAAAAAAAATCTCGATACTGATGAGCCCTCATCTTCAGTGACCCTCCTTTTGAGCCAATATCTTTAGACAATATCATAGCTACAAACCATTCTTTTATTTTAAATACTACTAATTATAATTCTACCTTGGTTGCCTCTCTCTTCACCCACAATTTCCAAATCAAGCAGTCTCTTGCTACTCTCATTATTGATAATGGCATCCAGAAGAATTTAGTAGCTCAAGATTTGGTGAACCGATTAAACCTACCAACCACCCCTCATCCCTCTCATTATAAATTAGGGTAGGTTCATACGGACGAACCTCGTCTCATGGTCACACAATGTTATGTCGTCACCTTTTCCATTGGACCTTTTCATGATTCTTCCTTTGTGATATGTCTTTGTTAGATTGTGTAGATATTATTTTTGGCATCCCATACTAGGAACAACATAATGTAATTTATCATTCTTTCACCCATTAGTATCAACTCAAACAAGATGGTCGAACTTATGTTCTTACCTCTTCATCCATGAAAGCTCCTCCTCTACTTTTTTTCCAAGTTTCCATCGACCAAGTAGACCTCAATAAACCCCTCTCCTTATTATTTTTGTTCCTTATTAATCCTGATCATACACCCAAGTCCATTGCACTTGATCTGTCTATTGTTCTCTTTGAATTTTTTGATGTGTTTTCCCCTCCAGAAGGCCTTGCACCTCAACACCCTATTGAGAGTTATATTGACCTCACTCCTGGCGTTTCTCTTTGTAATTCCCCTTCATACCATTTGGATCCTAGTGAAGTTGAGGAAATTGAATTCCAAGTCCAACAACTTCTCAATGTTAGCCATATCCAACCCAACTGCTTTCCTTATGCCTCTGCCACCTTCATTATTCCCAAAAAGGAGAGTGGTGAGTGGCATTTCTTCACTGATTACCACACTCTCAACAATATTATTGTAAAACAGCTCTATCCTCTCCCTCATATTGAATATTTTCTTGATCATATCAAAGGGGTAAATTATTTTACAAAGATGGATCTAAATGGATACTACCAACACTTGGAAAACAAATTTTAAAACCATATTTGGGATCTATGAATGTTTTGAGAAATATTACCCTCAAGACAGCATAAGCTCCCATTTGGACAAAGACTTCTATCTTTGTTCCAAATATATAAGTGAACAAGTGGTTACTACTTTCCCTATATATCTAAGTCAATCAAGCAAGAAAGAAAGAGTAAGGATGTAGCATACCTTGTTGCGATGTTTGTCCTCACTACTCTAATCCTTAGGATTGATCTCCAAGCTCCTCAATGCATTTGAATTCCTACAAAGACTAGCAAAGGAACACTTCCTCCTATTCTATATGATTAGACAAATAACACACATCTATGAATAATGAAACGAAAATAGACAAACAAATGTGACCACATCAACTTGAAGGGAATAGGCCAAGTTGATATTAATTGGAAAGCCAAAGAAGGAAATTATACATCATGATTGATGATGTAGTCACTTCTCCAAGTTCTCCTCATACATACCTTGCATGAGTCTTGACATAAAAATGTGATGCTTCCTCCAAAATCAAAGGTTTGATACCTCTATTGTTCCCCCATTCACCTTGGAAATACCTTCAATATATAGGTTTGTGAGGTACAACCACCATGAGAAAATGGAGAATATGGTTGAGGATGTGTATCCTTAAGGCTTGGATAATATCCTAAGGTGAATCCATATCATGGGGGATGAACATAACCAACATCATCCCAAGAGAGCTAGCCCATAGAATAAGGTGGAGGATCCCCCTTTTCCCTCTAACAAGAGTGGAGCTCCCCCAAAATTTGAAACATGGTACGATCCTATAGAGTGGAACTCCTCTAACATGGAAATGGGGGTGCCATTCCATAAAGTGGCACTCCCCCATGATGACCAAGGGGCGCCACCCTTCATAAATTCCCCAAAAAAGGTTGGTTTTTCCAAGAAAACGGTGTGTTTTAACCTTGAAATGATGGGCTTCTTCCTCCAATATGACTTAGGGGTAATGTAAAATGTATTTTATGGTGTCAAGGGGTTTAAAAACTCAACAAAGTGAATGTGACACTAGGTAAGGTGCATATAACACTTGCGATAGTGCATGCGACACTTAACAAGGTCCATACATCACTTTGCGACACTTGTGACACTTAGGGTGCGTAACTCAAGTGTGACATTTTTATGTGTAATAGATTCCCCCTAAAGTGTGAGGTCATAAGAGAAATTGATGGCCAAAACACTTTATAAATTATTCAATGAAAGTTGCAAACAATCATCAGTCAATATAGAAATATGTTCCATTTCCAAGGTAGTAATACCTATACTCGGATTACGAGATGACTCAAATCATGCCCACCAACCAATAAAATATAGATCCATGAGAATATTGACTAAGGATATGAATAACAGAGATACAATGTGGATCCATATCTCCATGACATGAACTGATCATAGCCACGAAACATACATAGTGGGGCTATGAGATGAAAAAACATAGCCATAGATCAGTANAACAAGATTTCCAACGTGGTGATTGTACTGAAATCTTTTAAATGCTCAAATGATCTCAATCGCAACCTGAGAAAAGAACATAACAGAGTGAACACCAAACCCATGTCTTTGTCCTAATCCCAATGCAGTACGAATCTATCCATGTGAGTAGACAATTTGATGTTGAACATCGTAGAAACCCCTTGATTACCAGTCATTGAGGTAAACTGTTAACAAGTGTGAGGGAAATAACCAATGGTGAGAATGACTCCCAAGGTACCCTAGTACATTCTAGAGAATGTGAATAAATGATTTGAGGTGCACATTCATGGAATCATCTTATCATATTTCAATGATGTAAACGTATTTTTGAAAATGAGGAGGATTTCCATTGAGGCATGCAGGCCTCAAGGTCCTAACTGTCTTCTAAGTATAATTACTATATAATCTGTTGAAGTCGACAGCGAAAAAATTGTCGAAGGAGGTCCACGATGTATCCCCCATCATGGAGATGAAATTGACACAGGAAAGTGATTTAATATGGTGAATGAAATGAATATGGACTGACACAGGAAATGTAAACTGGTAATACTACAAATGGATGGTTTGAAGTGAAATTTCCCTTGAACATGATCAGGAATGAAAATGACTTGGAAGCATTGACTCGACGAGTACCAAGAACATAATGTGATGATAATCAGATCACTCTTCGACTAGAATGAAAAATTATAGAGACACATGGAATTGGTATGGCTCAAAGACAAGAAGATTACCCAACTATAAGATGAGATGAAAACATGTGTCATATTCAAGGGAGACAATAACTGCCATAAAGGATTCCAAAAAAATTGACCCAATTTCTTCAATTTATTCCCCCATCCAGATAGATGAGTACCTCTTTCATTTTTAACGAGCTTGAGGAGGATAAAAACTGCTCAGTATAGATGATCCTTTGGATGAGTCGTGCATCAAATCTTTAACAAACCTAAAGAAGGAGGGTTTCATTCCTGTATGGGTCCTAGAGATTGGACTCACATCTGTCCTTCGATGCATAATTTTACGAGACCAAAGGAGGTAAACCTAATGGTTTTTCACATTTAGAGAGTCCAAAAAGAACTTAAAGATGACTCCATGGATGACTTTTTCATAAATTTAATCTCCCAAGCCTAAAAGAAGTGTAAAATAATACAAGGGATAAGTCTTCTAATCATGCTTGATTAGAGTGTTCATTTTTTATAATTAGTCCCATGAGGTAGAAAAAAAACATAAACTACCACTCGAAATAGACTATTTCAAACATTTTAATGAGTGTGAAAGGAAACAATCTCACTCGACAATCTTTTCATGTTTAGGGATTCTTAAAAGAGATTAAAGGAAACTCCAAAGAGTTCATTTTTTGCATATCTTTTGCAAGTCCGAAAAAGAGATAAAAGTATACTTGGTAACATATTATCATATTTTAACAAGCATGAGAAAGAACAAATACTGAGCTCGAAACTTCCCAACGTAATTTCCAAAGTTTTTGAAGGAGACTAATGGATAGTTTGTACTTTTCCCCCAACTACGTGATGGAAGCTAGTGGATTTTCTCTAGCATGATATATAGAGGTTGGAGATATCCCCCCCAAGCTTCGTTTCATCCACCGATGCTTATGTTGTCATATATTTCTATACCAGATCGAGAAAAATGGTCAACAAACAAAGGCAAGTGAAAGGAAGGTTTACGAGATTTGGTGAAAGACTCGACTTAATATTTACGAGATCTAGAAAAGGCTCGACTCAATGAGAGAGATGGTTGTTTCATTTTTTAATGATCTTGACATAGGAAAATAACTTTTGTCATGACCTATGGGTTCAATTCTCAGACCTTTTTTTCATTTTTTAATGATCTTGACATGGAAAATAAAAATATTCTCACAAGGTAGATTTTATTTTTACACAATATTGAAACTAGAAACTATGGTTGAGGCCCTCTGTGTCATTTTTTAACAATCTTGGAACATAAATGGGAACTCTGCTCAAATCTAGTTTTATTTTTTAACGAGATTGAAATCGAAAAATAAACTATGCTTAAAGACCTCTACTTGATCATGGATTCCAAGAGGACAATGCCATGGAAGGAATACATTTCAAGATATAAAAATCAATCACGGCTTCCAAGAGATCTTTGCTACATGGCATAATCACACTCTAGAAGGAATACATGTCAAGGGTTGCGATAGGAGTAGGGAGATCATGATATAATATCCCTATCGAAGATATCACCATGTCAAATACCAAATCTAATCAGGATAAGGGAGAGATTCCTTCTCATTAGAAGTTGAATGTGTGGGACAAGTTTCCACATAATAGACTTGTGGTCGGGCGGATATCGATTGTATATAATGACCATTTATGGAATTTGGATGGTTGGCCATCATATGAGGGCCAATGAATGAAAGTTGGTATATGGTCAATATGCTTCCATTGTGAGGGAAACACATCATCCGAAAGAGTGTGGATACAATAGCTTTCATAACATAAACATAGTCTCACCCGAGGAGAAAATTAAAACCCAAGGGGTCGTGGAATACCATCACATTAATATGGACATTTATCCCTCCTAAAGTAACTGAAAAAGCAGGAAGGATACCTAAAGGTTGATTATCCCTTCTATTAAAATCGAACATATTCCGAGTCACCGACGCAAGTTGAGGAGAACCGAAGGATTTCCAAGAAATCAAGAACAAGATACTAACGAATGCACCTTCATGAACAATATTATGAGGAATGTCCCTACCACAAACCTGAACAATGATTTGGAAAGGTATATAGGAAGGGAGACATGATTCTGGCAGTACACCCCAATCAAAATGAATGGCTTCATTACTCGGGGGGGTTCCGTTGGAAGGGGGGTTCTATTGGGACAAGAGAAGTGCCCCCTTTTCGAGAAGAATCCATACAAACAAGAAATACGTGAGGTAAATCCTCAATCTTCCTAGGAGGAGTTTGATTGACCAAGGGTGGTATTGGATCGACCACTTTAACTTCACTCTCCAAGGGGAGAGTGGGATTGATCAAAGGTGAAATCAATTCGATCATTTAATCGATTGGCTCAACTGATGAGGGAACCAAATGGATCACCTAATCAAATAGATTGACCGATTATGGAATGGGATTGACCAATTCATCAACCAATGGCAGGTTGGGATATGGAAGTTCTTTTTGGACATCAACAATATTTTCCAACAGATGTGAAGCCTCATCTATATGAGGGAAGAGGTAATTGCAGTGCATCTCCTTCCATAACAAGCAAGGAAATTTTACTTTATCCTTATTACTTCCAACCTGATTATCACTAGTTGATGGTTTGTCACCAGCATGACCTACAATGGTTGATGACGCGGGTTGAGAAGCCTAAGGCCACACTTCTACAACCTTCAGAATACCATGGAAATACTGTAGAAGATGCTCACCCTTATAAATCGTGAAAGGGAGTTTGGGGTTGCGATGTGTCTTGGTGGACTTGTCGACATTATGAACACTCCCAACATGATGAAAAGTAGATGGTTGATTTCTTCCAACATGTCCTGTAGTGATTGGAATTTTTCCCCTTGGCATATTTTTCTTCTTCTTATCCTTCTGGTTACTAGATGCAAATATTTCAAAAGGAGAAGAGGAAGAATGTGAAGAACACCCTACGGATGAAGAAGGCATAGGATAGACATGATATTGATGGCCCTGGGGTGGATTACTTATGGACAAATCTCTAGGAGCATTTACATTCACTGCAGTGGAAAACAACTAGAACGATAACCCAATAGTGAGTCCAAGAAGAGTCAAAGTAATGATATTAGGAGGACTAACGTGTCCCAAAGAAGGGGGAAAATGATATCGTGGGAAAAGGGTATACTTCATTGGTAATTACAGGAACTGATTTCATAGACACATACTCAACCCTAAGGGATATCTAGGTAAAACAAACAACACATGCTAAAAAAATCTAGGAAGAAAACCAAACAAACAAACCTTTTCATAGTGAACACGTTAGTTGGTGATGAAATCCAATGTCACAGGATCAATATGAAAAACGGGTTGGGATATGTTGGCTGGATCAGTTACATTGGTGAATTTCTTAATGGACTTACACCTTGGTGCAATTTCCTTCATGGTCTATCCATGGGTTACACTCCAAGGAGACTGAGTGAGTTTGAACAACGCCTGATGCAAGTACAACAAAGACTCCCCTTCACCCTCACATTGCATATGAACCCTAAATATAAATGCAACTAAGGTTAGAAACTCGCATTTATCCTCCGGGTAGGTACAATTAAAAGTCATGATCGATCATATGGGCAGGATATCAAGTCTGAAATTATTCTAAAGGAATAAAGAAAAGAGGATCGGTAAACTACATAGGACCTCTAACGGATTTGAGATTCACGAAGAACAAATACCTAATGAAAACAATGACACTTCAAGAACAAACCTCAATATATGGTCTTTCCACTACGTTCTCTTCAGCTTCAGAGGGGTAATCTTATTTTCTCTTTTGCACATGACCTCATGTTTAACCCCTATGTGAGAGGGGGGTCCCGACTATGCATATCCGAAAATTGTATTTTCTCTCTCTATTTCAAGATTATATGTTTTTTTATAGATTTATAAATGTATTCTCAATACCTATTCCAAATCCCTAGAATTAAGATAATGTAGGTTTGTAGACGCCTAGAAACAAAAATTTCTAGATAGATTTTAATTAGTGTTTTGTTTTTATGATGTTGCTTACTCAAGGGTATGGAAGAGAAAATGATGATATTCATGACTTCAACTCCAAAAGGGTGTAACGGAATGAGATGAAAAACATTTTGTTCGATTAACTATATCTATGGAAAGGAGAAGAGTCTTTATCCATTCCCAAATGCATAAACCCAATGTAGTTTACCAAATGCAAAGTACAAACATGTACCACCCAAGACTTTGAATGAAATCAATTTATGTTCATTTGATTATAAATGCAATGGACATAAATCAAATGTAAATTGTTTCGACTTCCTTACTTTCAATGAAAGAATCCAATGCAGATATAAAGGAATATGAAGTAAAAATATCGAACAAGAAATGCACTCAAAACTGACGAGAATTGAGACAAACTAAGTATGAAATAACTCACTCAATCAAGAACTCAAAAAGTCGAAAAGAAAACACAATTTCAAAATGCTTCCAACAAGAAATCAAACAATGAAAAAGAGAAAGAGACAATCACTCAACAATATTTAAAAATGAGAAGCAAGGAAAGAAATTCAATCTAGGTTGTGGTAAGAAAAAGAGTCTCAATCATTCAAAAGAGTGATATGTTCTAAATAATATTGAAAATAAACTCAAGACTAATCAAACCTTTGTAGACTTTTTTCAATTAATACAATAATTGAAAACATCATGAGACAAATACCAAACTAGTGAAAAGGAAGGTGAACCAATATTGCAAGATTTATTGGCAATAGGATTGTGGGGAGTGCCAATCAGCTAAGTGATGCTTTGGTGTACACTACATGGCAGTGCCAATTTCTGAAAACTTCAAAAATGACTTCCACAAGCTCTAACTCAACAGAGACTTAGTAAATGGCTCTGTAAACTCTTTAATGATGAATAACAAAGGGGAGATATATTATAAATAAGCATCAAACAAGCAATATCTAATCACAAGCAAGGGATTGAAGAGGAAAAAGAGGGAAAACTAGTCAAAGTTGTTCCCCAATGTAGTCACCAATTTCTATTATGGAATTTTTCACCTATGTACAGATGAAACTTCCCTTGGATTATTATACCCCTATACCAATATAAAAAAAAATTACAAGTGGAGACTAACATCCCTTTAAACTTATCTTAACTAATCATAATGAGAAGGAGAGAAAGGATATGATGAACATGTTTTGATGTTTGTACTCACTACTTCCAATCCTTGAACTTAATTTTCAAACTCCATGGCACAAATTCAGATCTGCAATGGACAACAAAGGAAAACTAATATCTCTTTCTCTACAAGATTATATAAAACAGTTCTATCTACGAATATTAAAGAAACAATAGACAAGAAAATGTAACAAGACATAAACTTGAAGTAAATAATCCAAGTATACATTAATTGCAAAGCCAAAAAGAGGCACTTACAAACTATGTATGATGTTGTATCACTTCTCCAAGATCTCCTCATCGATCCCTTGCATGAATCCTGACATTAAAATTCATATGCTTCCTCCATAATCAAAGGTTTGATACATCAATTGTTCCCCCATTCACCTTGGAAATACCTTCAATATATAGGCTTTAGAGGTACAACCACCATGAGAAAATGAAGGATATGGTTAAGGGTATGGATACTTATGTTTTGGATCAGATCCTAAGGCAAAGCCATAGCATGGGGGTCTAACATAACCAGAATTGGTGCTCCCCCACAACTAGACACAATGCTCCATCCTGTAGAGTGGAGCTCCTATAACATGGAAAGTGGGGCACAATTCCATATAGTGGTGCTCCTATAACATGGAAAGTGGGGCATCGTTCCATACATTCGCACTCCCACAACATGGCCAGGGGGTTCCACACTTCATAAATGCCCCAAAAAAGGCCAATTTACCCAAGAAAGGGATGTGTTTTGACCTTGAAATGATGGGTTTCTTTCTCCAATATGACTTAGGGGTTATGGAAAATGTCTTTCATGGTTTCAAGGGGTTGAGACACTAAAAAAAGTGAATGTGACACTAGTTAATGTGAATATGACACTTGCAATAGTGCATGTGACACTTAACAAGGTGCATACATCACTTTGCGACACTTAGGGTGCATAAATCAAGTGGGACATTTTAATGTGTAACAATGAATGAATGGTGATTCCTTTTGGCCTCACCAAAACCCCTCCCACATTCTACAGGCTCATCAATGATACATTTTTTCCTCTATTAGTTGACATTGTGGTCATCTATTTCGATGACGTTATGGTATTTATTAAGACTTGGTAGGAAAATGTATAGCATGTGTGCAACGTACTCCAACTGTTGCATACTAATCACCTTAAGGTCAAGGAATGAAATTCGTCTTTTGGCCAAATTTTTTTCTCTTATTTGGGTTTTTTCATCAATCAAGAAGGTGTCCATCTTGATGCTTCTAAAGTATAAGATCTAACACAATGGAATTCTCCTCAGTCCGCGTTGTCCCTTAAAAATTTTCTTGGTGGCATCAATTTTTACAGGAAATTCATTCCTCACTTCTCTCAGCTAGAAAATTGCTTTCATCATTTGGCTAATCAATATAGTTTTCTTTTGACTCTGGTGGCTTAGGAGCAGTTCCAGTGCCTTAAAGAGGCCCTTTGTTCAACAGTTGTCCTCTGTTTTCCCATTCTTTAGCAACATTTTTCAATTGAGACCGATGCCTCTCAAGATGTGATTGGTGCAGTTATTAAACAAGGAGGACATCCCATTGATTATCATTCTGAGACATTAGGTTAATCCAAAAAAACACTATAGTACCTACAGTAAGGAATTCTACATTTTTTCAAGGCCTTAAAATAATGGTGCCACTATATTTTGGGTAAGGAGACTAGTATCCATATTGATCATCATCCTTTTATTTTTACTAATTCTCATTCTAAGCTCTAGGAACAATGTCACTTGAAGTGGGATTCTTATATACAACAGTTCCAGGGATGATTTTAGGGGCTAAATTTCACCCATGGGCTAATTTTCCATGGTTTTTCCAAAAATGAGATTCACTGTTTTAAAAATGATTCACCCAAGTTATATAGGATAAAATTATTTTACCTTAAAAATCGCCAAAATTTTATAAAAACTATATAAAATACTTAGAAATTTGAATATTTTTACAAAAATATCACCAAACATTTATAGTTTACATATGAAGGACTAGTAAGATTCGCCAAGGTTTCTACATTTTAAACCAAATTTTCATCCTTAAATTCATCCCCAAGTTCCACTTGGTAATCAAATATAAGAAGGGGGCCACCAATTGCATGGATAATATTTTTAGTCGCCCCCCTCCTTAAATAACTCAAACCTTGTTTTTTTGTTGTGTTGCTAATGAATATTGGAAGCCTCTGTATGCCTCTGACCCTTTGTTTAGTACCATCTAGAATGCCTTGCAACAACCTACTATCATTAACCAGACCCCTTTCCTCAACTATGACATTCAGGATGGTTGGCTATATAATTTTGACAAGCTATGTGTGCCTACTACTGATGATATCCTTATTCTCGTTCCTGAAGACCACACCTCCTCTTATTGTGGGAACTTCTAGAGATTCAAAACTACCCAACATATTCAATGCCACTTATTTTGGCATGCTTTATAGTGTCAAGTGGAGAAATGTATCCAATATTGTACCCTTTATAGTCAATATAATCCAATCAACTACAAGTATAGTCTATAACATCCCTTACCTATTCCCTCCCGTCCCTGGAAATCTATCGCTATAGACTTCATCACCAGTCTTCCCATGACTTTTCGTCATTATGATTCCATTTGCGTTGTTGTGTGTCACTTCTCCAAAATGGTCATTTTTTTCCCTTGCACTAAGAGAACTATTGTTTTTCAAAGTACAGATCCCTTTTCACTCATGTGTGGGCTCATTTTGATCTCCCCTCCAACATTATCTCTGATCATGATGCTTATTTCCTTAGTACATTTTGGAAAACTCCCTGGTCTCTCTTAGGGTGTCACCTCAAATAATCCACTTCTTTCCATCTGCAAAGGGACGGACAAACCAAATTTGTTAACCGTATCCTGGTGCATTCCCTTCATATTGATTTTACCAAATCTAAATAGTGGGATGCCACCCTCCACACTGACCAACACAATTATAACAGGACAATTCATGTTTCTAGTAGCTTATCCAATTTCGAAGCTTAATTTGGGTATCAACATGTTGGGGACTATGATTTGACTTTATAACTCCTACTTTCTAATACTCCTAGTAAACAAAAATAGAAAACCTATGCCTTGTCCTTTTTGGAAACCTTGTCTCATAAACAAGCTCAAGTTTTTGAGTCTTTACAATATTCCAAATAATTTTATAAGGCCCATCATGATTTTCAAAAGAAACCACTCTCTTTTTCCCTTGGTGACAAGTTCTAGTTTCACATGGAGGGCCAATGATTTTAGTCCCATTGTTATCACAGGTTGAAACCCCTTTGGTATGGTCCTTACATAATTCTGCAACAAGTTGGACATAATTCTTATCATTTCGAATTTCCACCACAATTGGGTATTCATAATGTGGTAAATGTGAACTATCTCAAATGTTATGAGCCTCCCCTCCTGAAATAATAGGTCACCATATCACATGTAACGACCCCTTCGTTACGTCTACGAATAGCGAAGTACAATAGGAAAATTTTACTTTTTCTTTTCATTTTAAAAATAAGATATTAACAACA
>JASDQU010739065.1:229869-240925 GCA_032191745.1 Picea mariana
ACAGAGTGAACACCAAACCCATGTCTTTGTCCCAATCCCAATGCAGTACAAATATAGCCATGTGAATAGACAATTTGATGTTGTACATCGTAGAAACCCCTTGATGACCGGTCATTGAGGTAAACTATTAACAAGTGTGAGGGAAATAACCAATGGTAAGAATGACTCCCAAGGTACCCTAGTACATTCTAGAGAACGTGAATAGATGATTCGAGGTGCACATTCATGGAATCATCTGATCATGTTTAAATGATGTAAACGTATTTTTGAAAACGAGGAGGATTTCCACTGAGGCATACAGGCCTCAAGGTCCTAACTAGATTCTAAGTATAATTCCTATATAATCTGTTGAAGTCGACAGGAAAAAAATCGTCGAAGGAGGTCCACGATGTATCCCCCATCATGGACATGAAATTGACACAAGAAAGTGATTTAATATGGTGAATGAAATGATTATGGACTGACACAGGAAATGGAAACTGGTAATACTACAGATGGATGGTTTGAAGTGAAACTTCCTTTGAACATGATCAGGAATGAAAAAAGACTTGGAAGCATTGACTCGACGAGTACCAAGAACATAATGTGACGATAATAAGATCACTCTTTGATTGGAATGAAAAATTATAGTGACACATGGAATTGTTATGACTCAGAGACAAGAAGATTACCCAACTATAAGACGAGATGCAAACATGTTTCATGTTCAAGGGAGACAATAACTGCCATAAAGGATTCCAAAACAATTGACCCAATTTCTTCAATTTATTCCCCCATCCAGATAGATGAGTACCTCTTTCATTTTTAACGAGCTTGAGGAGGATAAAAACTATGCAGTATAGATGATCCTTTGGATGAGCCCTGCATCAAATCTTTAAAAAATCTGAAGACGGAGGGGTTCATTCCTGTATGGGTCCTAGAGATTGGACTCAAATATGTCCTTCGATGCATAATTTTACGATACCAAAGGAGGTAAACCTGATGGTTTTTCACATTTAGAGAGTCCAAAAAGAACTTAAAGATGACTCTATGGATGACTTTTTCATAAATTTAGTCTCCCAAGCCTGAAAAAAGTGTAAAATAATACAAGGGATAAGTCTTCTAATCATGCTTGATTAGAGTATTCCTTTTTTATAATTAGTCTCGTGAGGTCGAAAAAAACATAAACTACCACTCGAAATACGCCATTTCAAACCTTTTAACGAGTGTGAAAGAAAGCAATCTCACTCGACAATCTTTTCATGTTTAGGGATTCTTAAAAGAGCTTAAAGGAAACTCCAAAGAGTTCATTTTTTGCATAGCTTTTACAAGTCCTAAAAATAGATAAAAGTATACTTGGTAACATATTATCATATTATAACAAGCATGGGAAAGAACAAATACTGAGCTTAGAACTTCCCAACGTAATTTCCAAAGTTTTTGAATGAGACCGATGGATAGTTTGTACTTTCCCCCCAACTACGTGATGGAAGCTAGTGGATTTTCTCTAGCATGATGTATAGAGGTTGGAGATATCCCCCCCAAGCTTCATTTCATCCAATGATGCTTAAATGTTGTCATATATTTCTATACCAGATCGAGAAAAATGGTCAACAAACAAAGGCAAGTGAAAGGAAGGTTTACGAGATCTAGTGAAAGACTTGACTCAACATTTACGAGATTTGGTGAAAGACTCGACTTAATGTTTATGAGATATAGAAAAAGGCTCGACTCAATGGGATAGATGGTTGTTTAATTTTTTAATGATCTTGACACAGGAAAATAACTTTTGTCATGACCTCTGGGTTCAATTCTCAGACCTCTGTTTCAGTTTTTAATGATCTTGACATGGAAAATAAAAATATGCTTGCAAGGTAGATTTTAGTTTTACAAAATATTGAAACTAGAAACTATGGTTGAGGCCCCCTATGTCATTTTTTAACGTGCTTGGAACAGAAATGGGAACTCTGCTCAAATCTAGTTTTATTTTTTAATGAGATTGAAATCGAAAAATAAACTATGCTCAAAGACCTCTACTTGATCAGGGATTCCAAGAGGACAATGCCATGGAAGGTATACATTTCAAGATATAAAAATCAATCATGGCTTCCAAGAAATATTTGCTACATGGCATAATCACACTCCATAAGGAATACATGTCGAGGGCTATGATAGGAGTAGGGAGATCATGATATAATATCCCTATCGAAGATATCACCATGTCAAATACCATATCTAAATCAGGATAAGGGAGAGAGTCTTTCTCATTAGAAGTTGAATGCGTGGGACAAGTTTCCACATAGTAGACTTGTGGTCAGGTGGATATTGATTGCATATAATGACCGTTTAGGGAATTTAGATGGTTGACCATCATATGAGGGCCAATGAATGAAAGTTGGTATATGGTCAATATGATTCCATTGTGAGGGAAACACATCATTCGAAAGAGTGTGGATACAATAGCTTTCATAACATAAACATAGTCTCGCCCGAGGAGAAAATTAAAATCCAAGGGGTCGTGGAATACCATCACATTAATATGGACATTTATCCCTCCTAAAGTAACTAGAAAAGGAGGAAGGATACCTAAAGGTTGACTATCCCTAATGCTAAAATCGAACATATTATGAGTCATCGACGCAAATTTAGGAGAACCTAAGGTTTTCCAAGAAATCAAGGACAAGATACTAACGAATGCAACTTCATGAACAATATTATGAGGAACGTACCTACCACAAACCTAAATAATGATTTGGAAAGGTATATAGGAAGGGAGACATGATTCCGGCAGTGTACCCCAATAGAAAAGAATGGCTTCATTACTCAGGGGGGTTCCGTTGAAAGGGGGGTTTTGTTGGGACAAGAGAAGTGACCCCTTATCGAGAAGAATCCATACAAACAAGAAATATGTGAGGTAAATCCTCAAACTTCCTAGGAGGATTGCGATCGACCAAGGGTGGTATTGGATCAACCACTTTAACTTCACTCTCCAAGGGGAGAGTGGGATTGATCGAAGGTAAAATCAAATCAATCATTTAATCGATTGGCTCAACTGATGAGGGAACCGAATGGATCACCTAATCAACTAGATTGACCGATTATGTAATAGGATTGACCAATTCATCAACCAATGGTAGGTTGGGAGATGGAAGTTCTTTTTGGACATCAACAATCTTTTCCAATATATGTGAAGCCTCATCTATATGAGGGAAGAGGTAATTGCGGTGCATCTCCTTCCATAACAAGCATGGAAATTTGAATTTACCCTTATTACTTCCAAACTGATTATCACTAATTGATGGTTTGTCACCAGCATGACCTACAATGGTTGATGATGCAGGTTGAGAAGCCTATGACCACACTTCTACAACCTTCATAATACCAGGGAAATCCTTAAGAAGATGCTCACCCTTACAAATCGTGCAAGGGAGTTTGGGGTTGCGATGTGTCTTGCTGGACTTGTCGACATTATCAAAACTCCCAACATGATGAAAAGTAGATGGTTGATTGCTTCCAAAATGTCCTGCAGTGGTTGGAATTTTTCCCCCTGGCATATTTTTCTTCTTCTTAATCTTCATTTTCTTCTTCTTCTTATCCTTCTGGTTACTAGATGCAGATATTTCAAAAGGATAAGAGGAAGAATGCAAAGAACACCCTATGGATGAAGAAGGCATATGATAGACATGAGATTGATGGCCCTGGGGTGGATTAGTTATGGACGAATTTCTAGGAGCATTTACGTTCACCGGAGTGGAAAAAAACTAGAATGATAACCCAATAGTGAGTCCAAGAAGAGTCAAACTAGTGATATTAGGAGGAATAATGTGCCCCAAAGAAGGGGGAAAATGGTATCGGAGGAAAAGGGTATACTTCGTTGCTAGTTACAAAAATTGATTTCATAGACACATACTCAACCCTAAGGGATATCTAGGTAAAACAAACAACACATGGTAAAAAAATCTAGGAAGCAAACCAAACAAACAAACCTTTTCATAGTGAACACGCTAGTTGGTGATGAAATCCAATGTCACATGATCAATATAAAAAATGGGTTTGGATATGTTGGTTGGATCAGTTACATTGGTGAATTTCCTAATGGACTTACACCTTGGTGCGAGTTCCTTCATGGTCTATCCGTGGGTTACACTCCAAGGAGCCTAAGTGAGTTTGGCCAATGCCTGACACATGTACAACAAAGACTCCCCTTCACCCTCACCTTGCATATGAACCCTAAATATAAATGCAACTAAGGTTACCAACTCGCATTTATCCTCCGGGCGGGTACAATTAAAAGTCATGATCGATCATATGGGCAGGATATCAAGTCTGAAATTCTTCTAAATGAATAAAGAAAAGAGGACCGATAAACTCCATAGGACCTCTAACGGATTTGAGATTCATGAATCACCAATACCTAATGAAACCAGTGACACTTCAAGAACAAACTTCAATATATGGTATTTCCACTATGTTCTCTTAAGATTCAGAGGGGTAATGTTCTTTTCTCTTCTGCACGTGACCTCATGTTTAAACCCTATGTAAGAGGGGGGTCCCGACTATGCATATGCGAAAATTGGATTTTCTCTCTCTATTTTGAGATTATATGTTTTTTTATGGATTTGGAAAGTTATTGTCAATACCTATTCCAAATCCCTACAATTAAGCTAATGTAGGTTTGTAGATGCCTAGAAACAAAAAATTCTAGATAGATTTTCATTAGCGTTTTGGTTTTATGATGTTGCTTACTCAAGGGTATGGAAGAGAAAATGATGATATTTGTGACTTCAACTCCAACAAGGTGTAACAGAATGAGATGAAAAATGTTTTGTTCGATTAACTCTAACTATGGAAAGGAGAAAAGTCTTTATCCATTCCCAAATGCATAAACCCAATGTAGTTTACCAAATGCAAAGTACAAACATGTACCACCCAAGACCTTGAATGAAATCAATTTATGTTCATTTGATTATAAATGCAATGGACCTAAATCAAATGTAAATTATTTCAACTTCCTTACTTTCAATGAAAGAATCCAATGCAGATATAAAGGAATATTAAGTAAAAATATCGAACAAGAAATGCACTCAAAACTGATGAAAATTGAGACAAACTAAGTATGAAATGACTCGCTCAATCAAGAACTCAAAACAAGAAAATACAATGTCAAAATGATTCCAACAAGAAATCAAACAATGAAAAAGAGAAAGAGAGAATCACTCAACAATATTTAAAAATGAGAAGCAAGGAAAGGAATTCAATCTAGGTTGTGGTAAGAACAAGAGTCTCAATCATTCAAAAGAGTGATATGTTCTAAATAATATTGAAAAGAAGCTCAATACTAATCAAACCTTTGTATACTTCTTTCAATCAATACGATAATTGAAAACATCACAAGACAAATACAAAACTAGTGAAAAGGAAGGTGAACCAATATTGCAAGATTTATTGGCAACAGGATTGTGGGGAGCGCCAATCAAGTAAGTGACGCTTTGGTGTGCACTACAGGGCAGTGCCAATTTCTGAAAACTTCAAAAATGACTTCCACAAGATCTAACTCAACAGAGACTCAGTAATTGGCTCTGTAAACTCTTCAATGATGAATAACAAAGGGGAGATATATTATAAAGAAGCATCAAACAAGCAATATCTAATCACAAGCAAGGGATTCAACATGAAAAAGAGGAAAAACTAGTCAAAGTTGTTCCCCAATGCAATCACCAATTTCTATTATGGAATGTTTCACCTATGTACAGATGAAACTTCCCTTGGATTATTATACCCCTATACCAATATAAAAAAAAGTACAAGTGGAGACTAACATCCTTTTAAACTTATCTTAACCAATCATAATGAGAAGGAGAGAAAGGATATGATGAACATGTTTTGATGTTTGTACTGACTACTTCCAATCCTTGAACTTAATTTTCAAACTCCATGGCACAAATTCAGATCTGCAATGGACAACAAAGGAAAAAGAATATCTCTTTCTCTACAAGATTATATAAAACAATTCTATCTATGAATATTAAAGCAACAATAGACAAGAAAATGTAACAAGACATAAACTTGAAGTAAATAATCCAAGTATATATTAATTGCAAAGCCAAAAAGAGGCACTTACAAACTATGCATGATTTTGTATCACTTCTCCAAGATCTCCTCATCAATCCCTTGCATGACTCTTGACATTGAAATTCAGATGCTTCCTCCAGAATCAAAGGTTTGATACCTCAATTGTTCCCCCCTTCACCTTGGAAATACCTTCAATATATAGGCTTTAGAGGTACAACCACCATGAGAAAATGAAGGATATGGTTAAGGTTATGGATACTTAAGGTTTGGATCATATCCTAAGGTGAAGCCATAGCATGGGGGTCTAACATAATCAGAATTGGCGCTCCCCCACAACTAGACACAATGCTCCTTCCTGTAGAGTGGAGGTCCTATAACATGGAAAGTGGGGCACCATTCCATAGAGTGGCACTCCTATAACATGGAAAGTGGGGCACTATTCCATATATTCGCACTCCCACAACATGGCCAGGGGGTTCCACTCTTCATAAATGCCCCCAAAAGGGTAAATTTTCCTAAGAAAGGGATGTGTTTTGACCTTGAAATGATGGGTTTCTTCCTCCAATATGACTCAAGGGTTATGGAAAATGTCTTTCATGGTTTCAAGGGGTTGAGACACTAAAAACAATGAATGAGACACTAGTTAATGTGAATATGACACTTGCAACAATGCATGCGACACTTAACAAGGTGCATACATCACTTTGTGACACTTGCGACACTTAGGGTGCATAAATCAAGTTTGACGTTTTAATGTGTAACAATTAATGAATGGTGATTCCTTTTGGCCTCACCAACACCCCTTCCACATTCCACAGGCTCATCAATGATACATTTCATCCTCTATTAGTCCACATTGTGGTCATCTATTTCGATGACATTATGGTATTCAGTAAGACTTGGTATGAAAATGTATAGCATGTGTGCAACGTACTCCAACTGTTTCATACTAATCACCTTAAGGTCAAGGAATGAAATTCCTCCTTTGGCCATAATTTTTTCTCTTATTTGGAGTTTTTCATCGATCAAGAAGGTGTCCATCATGATGCTTCTAAAGTCTAGGATCTAGCACAATGGAATTCTCCTCAGTCCGCGTTGTCCCTTAAAATTTTTCTTGGTAGCATCATTTTTTACAGGAAATTCATTCCTCACTTCTCTCATCTAGCCAATCGCTTTCATCATTTGGCTAATCAATATAGTTTTATTTGGACTTTGGTGGCTCAGGAGCAGTTCTAGTACCTTAAAGAGGCCCTTTGTTCAACACTTGTCCTCCATTTTCCCAATCTTTAGAAACATTTTTCAATTGAGACCGATGCCTCTCAAGATGTGATTGGTGCAGTTATTAAACAAGGAGGACATCCCATTGATTATCATTCTGAGACATTAGGTTAAGCCAAAAAACACTATAGTACCTACGATAATGAATTCTACATCTTTTTCAAGGACTTAAAATAATGGTGCCACTATATCTTGGGTAAGTCGACTAGTATTCATATTGATCATCATCCTTTTATTTTTATTAATTCTCATTCTAAGCTCTAGGAACAATGTCACTTGAAGTGGGATTCTTATATACAACAGTTCCAGTCCAGGGATGATTTTAGGGGCTAAATTTCTCTCATGGGATAATTTTCCATGGTTTTTCCAAAAACTAGATTCACTATTTTAAAAATGATTCACCCAAATTCTATAGGATAAAATTATTTTATGTTAAAAATCGCCAAAATTTTATAAAAACTATATAAAATACTTAGAAATTTTAATATTTTTACAAAAATATTGCCAAACATTTATAGTTGACATATGAAGGACTAGTAAGATTCGCCAATGTTTCTACATTTTAAACCAAATTTTCATCCTTAAAATCATCCCCGAGTTCCACTTGGTCATCAAATATAAGAAGGGGGCCACCAATCGCATGGATAATATTTTTAGTCACCCCCCTCCTTAAATAGCTCAAACCTTGTTTTTTTGTTGTGTTGCTAATGAATATTGGAAGCCTCTGTATGCCTCTGACCCTTTCTTTAGTACCATCTAGAATGCCTTGCAACAACCTACTGTCATTAACCATACCCCTTTCCTCAACTATGACATTCGGGATGGTTGGTTGTATAATTTTGACAAGCTATGTGTGCCTAGTAATGATGATATCCTTATTCTCATTCGTGAAGCCCACACCTCCTCTTATTGTGGGAAATTTTTCACATTCAAAACTACTCAACATATTTAATGCCACTTATTTTGGCATCCTTTATAGAACCAAGTGGAGAAATTTTCCAATATTCTACCCTTTATAGTCAATATAAGCCAACCAACTGTAAGTATAGTCTATATCATCCCTTACCTATTCCCTCCTGTCCCTGGGAATCTATCGCAATAGTCTTCATCACCAATCTTCCCATGACCTTTTGTCATTATGATTCCATTTGGGTTGTTGTGTGTCACTTATCTAAAATGGTCATTTTTGTCCCTTGCACTAAGAGAACTATTGTTTCTCAAACTGTAGATCTCTTTTTCACTCATGTGTGGGCTCATTTTGATCTCCCCTCCAACATTATCTCTGATCATGATGCTTATTTCCTTAGTACATTTTGGAAAACTCCCTGGTCTCTTTTAGGGTGTCACCTCAAATAATCCACCTCTTTACATATGTAGAGGGATGGAAAAACCAAATTTGTTAACCATATCCTGGTCCATGCCCTTCACATTCATTTTACCAAATCTAAATAGTGGGATGGCACCCTCCACACTGACCAACACAATTATAACAGGAAAATTCATGTTTCTAGTAGCTTAACCCCTTTCTAAGCTTACTTTTGGTATCAACATGTTAGGGACTATGATTTGACTTTATAACTCCTACTTTATGGTACTCCTAGTAAACAAAAATACAAAACCTATCCCTTGTCCTTTTTGCAAACCTTGTCTCATAAACAAGCTCAAGTTTTTGAGTCTCTACAAGATTCCCAATAGTTTTATAAGGCCCATCATGATTTTCACAAGAAACCACTCTCTTTCTCCCTTGGTGACAAGTTCTATTTTCACATGGAGGGCCAATGCTTTTAGTCCCATTGTTATCACAGGTTGAAACCCCTCTGGTATGGTCCTTACATAATCCTACAACAAGTTGGGCATAATTCTTATCATTTCAAAATTCCACCACAATTGGGTATTCATTATGTGGTAAATGTGAACTATCTCAAATTTTATGAGCCTCTCCTCCTGTAAGAATAGGTCACCATATCACACCCCTCTAACTTGGTTCCATATTTCTAAGCAATTCTCCTTCAATACATAGTGTTGGATACACGCACCACTAGTACTCTCACTAAGCAAGACACTTCCTTTATATTGGGTCACGAGGGTCAACTTCCAGCCCAATTTCAATGGATATCATAGTTTTCCATGTCTCAACAATTTCTACAGTTGTTCATATAAGTTTGGACACTTAAATGATTAAACAAGGAGGAATTGGGAAGGTTGGAAGGCATACTACCAAGGAGGACAACACACATCTCCAGGAATACCATCATGGTGCTACCAAAAAAGTGCACCTCCTTCCATATGAAAGACACTTCACCACAAAGGACAGATGGAGCATATCTCTACTTGGTAGGTTGTGCACAAGTCTCAAGGACCAAGAACTAGTCAACTAAGATAGTTGTTAGGGTTTGGAACCTTTCCTAGTTGATTGTTAGTTAGAATTGCTACAATTTTGATGAGAACCATTGTATGTTCATGCTATCCTATATAAAGGCTACCTATTCTACTAAATAAGATAAATGGTTCATTTTTCTTATCCATATCCTGTGTTTTTTTTGTCTTTCTTTGTGATTTTTCTTTGGCTTTCTCTGCAGTATTCCATATCACTCTTGTATTTCTCAACAAACGTCTTCTTCTAACTTTTCCTTCTAATGGATGAAATATTCATGCCTATGATGGTTTCCAATCCCAGAAATTCTTAAATCTAAAATTTCTTCAACCTCTAACTCTAGTCAGTCGAAAATCATCACTGGACCATCGGTGGGCTTGGTTTGATTTGGGTCCTCTGCATCTATTTGACATGGTTTTGGTTAACTGATGTGAAAAATAGGGTTATGGGTTCTCGCAAGATATGGGAGCTCCAACTTGTAGGTTACTTCTCTAATATTCTCAAGTATATTGAACTAACATTCACACCTCTATAGTAGTGATTGAGCCATCCCATTTGGTGGTGTGAATTGGTTCTTTCATATCATGATGAAGACCTGATATCCTATGTTGAAAAACACATCATTTATCTCTTGATCTACCCATTATTTCATCCTCCCTTTTTCATTCATCAAATTAACATGAGATAACTCCAACCAATCCTCCCAAATTTTCATGAATCCAAAGGATATTGGGTTTGTTCATAATAGCCTTGCATCACCATGTGTGGGGTGATGGATTTTTTCCCATTCATCAAATCAAAAAAATTGTGTCCCATCGTGGAACTCTTCAGCAAGTTATAACTAAAATGTGTCATTTCTAACAGATCTGGCCAATTAGCTTGACCTATCCTCACAAACAACCATAAGTAATCTTCCAAAATTCCATTGTTTCCTTCTGTCTATCCATATTTTTGTGGATGGAAGTTGGATCTCATCAATAACTTCATCCCTACATGATTGAACATCATTCTCCAAAACTTCAAGGTGAATCTTGTATCTCTGTCTGAAAAAATTCTACAATAAATACCCCAATACTTCACTACATGTTTGAAAACCATCTGCAACACCTCTTCTGCTCCATAAGCTATATTCATTGGAATTAAAACTGTGTACTTTGAAAAATGATCAACCACAACTATAATTTTGTTGTACCCTTGTGAAACCAAAAGCTAAATGATGAATTCCATTAAAACAATTACCAAAGTCTTCCTCGGAATCAACAAAGGTTGCAATAGACCTACTTCCATTCTTGTGCCATCCCTACCTTGTTGACAAAGAATACAAGTCTAGACATATTCTTGTAAATATTGCAC
>JASDQU010739066.1:30952-44552 GCA_032191745.1 Picea mariana
ATGCTAGCTGGGAGAGCGAAGTAGTCATACAAAAGCATGGAAAGACCATGCAAGAGCTCATGGACAGGAGCCCATGAAAATTTTCAAGCCGAGGAGTATGATGCAGGAGCATCGCCAGCACATCAAGCGAGCCAGCACGGAAGCGGAAGACAGCTGGACAGCGCCAGCACAAAATTTTGAAAACACCTTGATATTGTTGAGCAAACATTAATGCATGGATTTAATGAAGTGCACTTTGTATATTGTAATGGACCTTGAGCGGGTAGCTCTCATACTTAAGTAGATAGTCGACATTTAATATAGTTAATGCAGTTAGATAGGAATTTAATTTGAGATTTGATAGCGTAGAGTCCAAGAGGGAAACAGATGATAGACACCCTCCTTGTACATTGTAAGATTTTTATTATGAAGCAGCATTGTTGAAGAGAGCATGCAGAGAACTGTATGAAGAACACCCATGTACAGGCATTTGAATTCATAGAAGAAATCTTTGATTCAAATTCATGGTTTGTGTTGTTTCTTTGTGTATTTATGTTATGCTCATGGATGTTTGCTTCCTGATATACATTTGCTTTTATATGTTGTGTATGTGATTTCATGGTTGAATTGAAATCTGAAGGGGACAAGGAGTTAGTTTCAATTGTTTCTCTATCTTGAACCAGAGAATTCCTGCAAGGAGTGCAGTTGAATTGTCCGCAAGGAGTGCATTGACAGAAGGGTTTAATTAGAGATAACTTTTGTTCTAAGTTCCCAGAAGTGCAGATTTGGCACCGAAGCCGTGCAAGGCGTGCGCAGGCTAGATGAAGTCTCAGAGTTGCGATTCTGAGCAAAGGGAATTAAGACTTCTGCTGTAGGAGTGCGCAGAGTCAAGGGACTTCAACACTCAGTTGAGGTTGAAGATTTGCTGCAAGGAGTGCGTGCAAAAGGTTCCTGAAGGGACTCAAAAATTTTGAGAAAAGCTCAGGAAGGTTAGGCCTTCGAGTTCGTCGAAGGACGGTATAGACAAAATCGTGCCTGGAAGGCTTGCAAGAAACGTCGCAGGTTGGCGAGCAGGAGAACGAGTCTTGTGGAGGAGACACTTCGTCACTTCCGGGATTGCACAAGGGAGAAACGGATGGTCGGTATTCTCTGAGGAGATTTCACGAATCACAGCGAGCCGTTAGATCTCGCGGAGGTGCAGGGAGATTACAGTATAAGCGTGAAGGAGGTTCAAAAACCCAGGAAGGGCCGAGCCATTGATCCAATCCAGTCAGGGCCGTTGGATCCATCGCGAGATCGCCTATAGGGGTTTCACGAGAAAAGAGTCGAGGATTTGGTCACGGGAATCGTGATATTGCGATACGCAATATCCCGATGGATTACGTAAATAGTGTGGGCCACAGGAGTTGGTGACGTGGACAGGTGATTTGAGTCATCGGGATTTCGCAGCGAAAGTTCCGAGCATTGGACGTTAGGATTCGCGAACCTGCGAAGTTCGAAGTCTCGACGGGGAGACATGACCGTGGAAAAGTCAACTCGCGAGCATATCGGAGTTTCGGCGCATCGGGACTCGGGGGTCAGAGAACCGAGTACTTGATATCGCGAGTAGCGAAAGTGCGATAGGAGAAGGGTGATGTCAGCATTGATTCGTATCGGTGTTCGGGGACTCATGAGATTCACACCCGACCACTGGTGTTTGAACTCGCGAAGTCGCGAGTTCCGATTTCCCGATAAGTAGAAGCAGGGAAGTCGCGCGAAAGAATCTGTGGGTAGATGTTTCCCGATAGGGAAATAGAAGAGCTTGGAGTTCTTCGGGCCGAGAAGAAGAAGAAGATCCTATGAGTGCGCGTGGACCTTCTGACCTGCGGGTGGTGAAGGGGGCCACGTGGCCGTCATATTTCTTGACTTTTGAACTTACAACTACTTTAACTATTCAAATTTAAAATTTAAGAAACAGTGCTAAATAGTTCAAACTAACTCTAAATATAATAATATAATATAATTTGTATCCATATACAACTAAAACTTTAAGTATTCAAATTTAAAAAATAATGCTAAATAATTTAAAAACACTCCAAATATAATAATATAACAAAATTTGTATCCATATACCACCAAAATCATAAATCAAGATAAAAAATATCCATATACAATTAAAATGAATCGAAATGATATACAATATTGAATTTACATTTCAAAATTGCCATTCCCATAGATTCACTAAGAACAAAACACTCTTTCAATCTCTTACAATTTTTTTAATAATAAAAAAATGAAAGCGCCTATGATGCTTTGCATGCATTTTGTGGTCGCATTCATACTCTTCATCCCACCATGAAAAGTTAAACACATTTGTATAGAATCATCCAGCCATAAAATTAAGCAATATTGTGAGATTTTTATTTCTGGAATGCACTTGTAGCTTGATTGAAACGATAGTTGAATTGATTTCACTATCTTAAAAAAAATTTAATAATTAAAAAGAAGAAAGTGTATATGATTCTTTGCATACACTGTGCCGTCGCATTTATAATCTTCATTCTACCATGAAAAGTTAAGTAATATTGCAAGTTTTTTCACACATTTATACAAGATCATCCAACTATGAAAAGTTAAGGAATATTGTGAATTTTTTTATTTCTTGAAGGCTCTTGTAACTTGATTGAAATGATAGTTGAATTGATTTCACCATCTTATAATTTTTTTAATAATAAAAAAAAAAGAAAGTGCTTATGATGCTTTGCATGCAATGTGCAATCACATTTATACTCTTCATCCCAACATCAAAAAAAAATTAATAATAAAAAAGAAGAAAGTGTATATGATGCTTTGCATGCATCGTCGCATTTATAATCTTCATTCCACCATGAAAAGTTAAGTGATATTGCGAGTTTTTTCACACATTTATATAGGATCATCGAACTATGAAAAGTTAAGCAATATTGTGAAAAGAAATGCTTTGCATGGATTGGAAAATTTATTTTTTTATATTATTAACTAAAACTAGATTACTAATAACTATAAAGAAGTTTGTTATAAAATTAAATGTTGTTATTCTACCCAAATAAGAAATGGAGTACTCTAATTATAAAGAAGTTTGTTATAAAATTAAATGTTGTTATTCTACCCAAATAAGAAATCGAGTACTCTAATTTTAAAGTTTCAGTTTTTACAAACTAAAGTTTAGATTTTTTGTTCGAGTTTTTACGAACTAAAGATTAGATTTTTTGTGGACTTGGAATTGATCTGATAGAGATTTTGAGGATGGGCGTTAAGTAAGAATTAGACAAAACCTATGAAGGTTGATTAGTCCACCGATTCCCATAGGGGGACGCCTAGTTTTTAAACTTTATAACAAATTTCCACATCAAATCTCCCATAAAATATATTCTAAAACAATTATAAATCCAAATATCAATATCTTTATTTACTTAACTAAACTTAATATCACTATCTACATATATTTACTTAACAAGTACATTCATATGTTTATTTAAATGTAAAATCTCTCATTAGCATAAAATTTCTAAACACCTTTTTAATAAAATTAAATTATATAAAAGATGTGTAGGAAGTCGTATATAAATTATTGACATAAATTTACAGTCATATTCTTTAAATCGTTAATAAGAAAAGAGTGGTTTACCATACATATATATATATATATAATAATAATAATAATAAATAAATATAAAACCATGTTCATAAAAAAAAAAATAACGATGTCCGAGAATCAATGAAAAACTTATAATCTAAACTTAATAAACATGGAGAATCAATGAAAAATTTATAATCTAAACTTAATAAACAGGGATGCGGCGTTTCCTATCACAATAACAACTTTAAATGGTCTTTCATATTTTTAAAGAAGTTATAAACTATGCTGTTGTGTTCCGTTGTGTGACAAATTTTAAAATGCAAAGAACCGATAATTGGATTTAAAAACACAACCCAATAAGTCAAAATGTAAACATAATAAACGGCTAGGCGAGTTAAATCAAACTAACAACCAGAAAGAACAGATCAGAACAGGAGCCATACATACCTCGAATTAGAGTTGCAATTTGATAATGTCAATCGTAATAAAAAAGAAATTGCATATATCGTCGATAACGTTTGTGAATAGCTTAAATACTTACATATACCGTCTATACCTTCTGTGAACCGTTTAAATATACCTCATCGAAGGCTTCGAATATATCAATGCTGGGTTGGTGAATGGTGCAAACAACAGTTCGTCTAGTATCGACAGTGTTTCGAACCGTTCTCATAACAATAGCTGGAGCCCTTGCATCCAGTCCAGATGTTGGTTCGTCCATGAAAATTATTGAAGGATTTGCTACGAGTTCAACTGCTATTGTTAATCTCTTTCTTTGTTCTGTGGACAGACCATTTACTCCAGGGAATCCCACCAGAGCGCCACTTAGTTTATTCAACTCTACAAGATCCATTACTTCGTTCACAAACGTCTGCTTACACAGAAATATCGTTCACAATCATGATAAACCCAATAGATTAATTAACTGACCTAAACTTATCCTGAAATTGATAAATATTAAAATACCTTTCTTGTTTCAGAATCTACCTCCTCGCCGAGACGAAGCCAAGCAGAGTAAACGAGGGATTCATAAACGGTAACATATGGTGAATGAATATCAGTTTGTTCGCAGTAACCAGAAATCCTTGCAAAAGTTTTTTGTATTTTAGGATAGCCAGAGATCGTAATCGAACCTTCGATGTATCCTCCAGTTTTCCTCCCTGCAAGAACATCCATCAATGTCGTTTTTCCGGCACCACTTTCACCGACTAAAGCAGTGAGTATTCCGGGGCTGAATGATCCGCTCACTCTGCACAATAACTGAAGTCTTTGTTCTGTAACTCCCTCATTCTTCATTTCCTTCATTGTTCAAAATGAATAATAATTGCATTGAGAGAAGTTAAAACACAAATTGTTAATATTTACACCCAAAGGCGTACACCTATTTACAATGGGCAAATTTAATAGGGGTTCAGTACTTAATAAGTTTTCTATGGACATGATTAAATATGGCTGGAATATTCTTAGCAGTCACACAAAATAAATGGTTGTGATTTCAATCATTAACTTCCTAGCTATTATAAAGACATCATTTTATGTATTTATTTTTTTACATTTACCTAATCATATTTAAAATTTACTTTCATAGCCAACTGATTGCCACTTAAAAATTAAAATCTTAACACCAAATAAATGAAGGGCAACCATTTATTTGTTAATCAATAATAAAATTTAATATATTCTTTTAAGGATTCGTTTCATCTTATCAGCCTTTCGACGTTCACCAGCAACTTATACACCCAGTGGTGTAATAAATGTTGTACACCTTCAAAGTTGAAACATAAAAGTCTTCATTAAAATAAAAACACAACTATTTCAAATTATATTGGATGATGTATATCCAATAGAATGTGAATATTAAACTGCTTGGCTTGACCACTGACTTGTTCATCAAAGGAATGATGGTTGCCTTAAGTGAAAGGAATGCCAAAAGTTGCAACCCTAGACAGATACAATACAAACCGAACAGACGGTTAATTTAAATGCCCAAACAAATGAAACAGTAGCAGTTCACATCCACTCGACCATACCCATCCATCCAGTAGTAGTTCACATCCACTCGACCATACCCATCCATCCAGTTTCTCAATCAGTGTTGTTATTTCTTAATCACTGAACGTGGCAATTTTGTGATGAGCAAGTAATTTTTTAATATTATTTAGTAAATGTGAAAAAGTAATCACATAAACGTACGCCTTTATAAATGAGTGGAAGTTAATTTATCAGAATCTCATCCATTGATTAGAGAGGATGACGAAGAATATGCCAGCATCTTCAATTGCTAACCCTAAGATTGAAATTTATGATTAAAAGGTTGATTAATCCACTGATTCCAATAGGGGGGACGCCTATCAGCATAAAAATATGTGAAACAAACAAAGAGAGAGGCTACGCTCATTTCTCTATTATTCAATGAAGACTGATTACATTCTTAAATAGGAAAAGACTCTACTGAGTCGGTTACATGAAAACCACAAACAACCAGACTCTACAGATAGTGAACTAGGAAATGACTCTTAGAACTGACGCTTACAATTGGCGCTTACTCCATTATTTCCATGTCTCCCCCTTAATGGAGAATGGATTGACTTCTACACCTAACATCTCCCTAAACAACTCAAACTTAATCTTTCCAAGAGGATTAGTAAAAATATCAACAACATTTTCACTAGTATTACAATACATAAGAGCTATTTCATTTGAGTGCAAATTTTGTCTAACAAAATGAAACTGAGCTTCAACATGATTTGTCCTTGCATGAAAAATCAGATTCTTCACAATATTGATTGAACTTTGATTATCACATTTGATCATTGTAGGTTCCTGTCGTTCTTCTCCAACATCTTGAAGAAGTATTCTTAACCAGACAACTTCACAAGTTGTTCCACACAAGGCTTTATATTTTTCTTCAGTAGAAGACAAAGATATAGTAGGATTCCTTTTATTTCTCCATGAAACAACCTCGACTCCAATGTCATCCGCATATCCAGTGGTTGATATTAGATCATCTAGATTGCTAGCCCAATCAAAATCTGAGTAACCTGTCAACTTAATATTAGATGCATCAGTATATTTAATACCATAATCAAGTGTTCCTTTTAGATACCTGAGTACCACCTCTGCTGCATTCCAATGAATTTCATAAGGTTTCTCCATAAACTGACTTAACACACTCACAAAATATGAAATATCAGGTCTGGTTGTGGTGAGATAATTCAAACTACCCACCATCTGTCTATACACAATGCCATTCACCTCCTTCGAACCATCATCACAAGAAAGTTTCACATTTTGCTGCATGGGAACACTAGAAGACTTAAACTGATCCGTTTTAAATCTCTTAAGTATTTCTCTGATCTATACTTTCTCTGACAAACAAAAGATTGGCCTGCATTTCTCCAAACTTGAAGACCTAGGCAGTAATGTAACTCACCAAGATATTTAATTTAAAATACATGTGACAACTACTCCTTGATTTCATCAATTAATTTCTCAGCATTTCCTGTAATTATCAAATCATCAACATATAAGGAAATCAATACTATATACCCCTGCTCATCAAATTTGATATACAGATTTGGATCACTTTTGCTCCTCATAAAACCTTCTTGAAGAAAGAAAGAGTCTATCTTCTCATACCATGACCTAGATGCTTGTTTTAGTCAATACAATGCTTTCTTTAACTTACACACTAAGTGTTCTTTCCCTTGTTCCACAAAACTTTTAGGTTGAGTAAGGTAGCCCTCTTCCTTTAACTCACCATTCAAAAATGCAGATTTAACATCTAACTGGTGTAGCTTCCAATGGTACTTTGTAGCTAAAGCAATTAACATTCTGATAGTATTCAATTTAGCTACTGGTGCAAACATTTCAACATAATCAATACCTTTTGTTTGTGAATACCCCTTTACAACTAGTCTATCCTTATACTTATCTATACTACCATCTGATTTAAAATTGGGTTTGTATATCCATTTGCATCCAATGCACTTCTTATGTTTAGGCAATTCAGTCAATTCCCAAGTATTGTTTTTAATTATAGATTCATATTCTTCCTCCATTGCATTTTTCCATTCATCATGTTCATTAGCTTCATCAAAACTCATGGGTTCTATGACATTTGAAATGTTATTGATTAGGACATAGTATTTATACCTCTCAGGGAGTTGATCCTGTCATGAAGATCTTCTCAACTGATTATATTCCTCCCCACTTTGTGAAGATCTATCTTCACCTCTATGTGAACTGTGACTACTTGAATTGTTCATATCAATGAGTCCTTCATGTTGCCGCTTCTGTTGTCACTGCGGTTGGGGCTGTTGTTGCTGTTGTGGTGGTTGGTGTTGTTTCTACTGCTCTTCTTTAATGCCTTCATCAAGAATTCTATGCCATTCCTCATGACTATTGTTGTCATGATTTCCTCCTTCCTTCTCATGGAAAACTACATCTCTACTTGCAAATACTTTGTGAGTAGAAAGATCAAACAATTTATATGCTTTAAAATCATAAAAGTACCCAATGAAAATAAATTTAATGGCTTTAGCATCCAATTTCTTCCCATTCTCCTTTGGAATATGAGCAAAAGCCTTACACCCAAATAATTTCAAATTATGTACTGCAGGTTTGGAACCATACAAATCTTCGAAAGGAGTAACATTATCAAGACACCTTGTTGGACTTCTATTCTTTAAATAAACTACAGTATTTATGAATTCATCCAAAAAAACATTCGAGAAATTATTACATGTCATCATACTGTGTGCACACTCTACCAGAGTTTTGTTTTTCCTTTCAGCAACTCCGTTCTACTGTGGAGTGTGAGGTACTATAAAGTGTTGTACTATTCCATGATCTTTGAAATATTCGTTGAAGTCCCCTGATTTATACTCTCCCCCTTGATCTGAACAGAGGATTTTCATGGATTTTCTTGTCTTCTTTTCCACTATGGTTCTGAATTCCTTTAAGTACTCAAAAACATCACTTTTTCATCGAAGGAAGCAAACCCATGTGTATCTCGTGCAATCATCAATAAATAACATAAAGTAAAATGCACCTCCTAAATACCTAGTCTGCATAGGCCTGCAAACATCAACATGAACATGATCTAAAACATCTTTCCTTTTCCTATCAGGATTATAGGGGAATTCATCTTTGTGCATCTTTCCTAATGCACATGCATCACAAGCAACCTTCTCACTCTTTAACATGGGAAGTTCTTCAACCATATTCTTTTTCTGTAATAACAATAAATCAAGATGATTGATGTGCCCATACCTTTGATGCCAAAGAATCTATGTTGGCATAGTTGCAAAAGTCAGTGAATGATGTGCTTTGCTGGTAATATCAAGTTTATATAGGCCTCCTTCTCTGACTCCCCTTGCAACAGTTTGGAAGTGGTACAACAGATCTTTCACTATGCAATAATTCTTGAAGAATTCAACGCTCAAGTTCTGATCTGTAATGGTGGACACAAAGATCAATTTTTTCTTTATTCCTGGAACATACATTACATTCTGAATGTGAAGAAAAGTACCATTCAACAATGTCATAGGAATTTATCCATATCCCTTGATCTGATGAGCACGATCATCTCCAAGATATATGCTGGCACCATTCTTTGTTTCTTTAAAATTAGCATACCAATTTTTATTACAAGTCATATGTACTGATGCTTCGGAATCCACAAACCAGGCATTAGAATCATTAGTTTTAGAAGATAAAGCAACGTTAGACATAAACAACCTAAGATCCCGTGATTCTAAATTTGGGGGTTCATCAATATCATCACTAGCAATAAATAATTTGCAATCATGATTTGACGATTTTTTTGCGTAATGACCTGAATGTGTTCTAGGTTTATTCCTAGCCTCATCACTTTTCTTCTTATGACAGTCTTTAACAATATGTCCAAGTCGACCAAAATAAAAACAATTGTTTGACTCATTCCTGTCAGATTGCATACCTTGATTTGGAGATTGTCTTTTCTACAATGAACTGCTTCTCTACCACGAAATGCCTCCCTGCCATGAACTGCCTCCTCTGTCTCTTTCTCTTGATCTCCCTCTCGTAGATCTCTTATTTGACCATAGTGCCAAATATTTATTTTGAGGCTTCAGATTCTCGTGCCTCTCTTCCTCTTGCAACAAAATGCATGCTAGTTCTTCAAACGTAGGAGGTTTCTCCCTTGTTACGTGACTTGTTATGAACATATGAAAATTTTATATCATACCATTTAAGGTAATAGTGACCAGATCAGTGTTGGAAATGGTTTCCCCTATGTTTACTATCTTCTCTTTCACCTCTTTAATACGACTCAAAAATGAACTAACAAATTCATTTCCATCCATCTTAATGCCTAGCAATTTAGTTTTCAAGAAAAAATGCGATTTGTGTTGCTAGTTTCATATAATGCTTTAAGCATTGTCCACATTGCAACAAAATTTCTATCTTCTCTAATACGTGGAATTATGCTATATTTAACTGACATGCACAACAATACCTTTACCTTGTTTTTGCACTTCTCCCAATCTTGGATCTGTGATGTTGTTGCACCTGCAGCCACATAAAGTTTCACTTCAGTTCCCTTCGCAATGTTCTAGACACCATAGCCTTCCATGAGCGTCTGCATCTTGAATTTCTAGTTAATGAAATTCGAGCCATCTAACTTATTAGCTTCGTTGAGGTAGGCTTCTGCCAGAGGATTCACTATCTCTGCAAAATATTCTCTACAAGGGAATCACCAAGGATATGCAACTTTCTGTCGCTCTGCCTTCGAATACCATCGATCCTTCTCTACCTTGGCCTTAGTTTTCTTAAAAGAAATATAAAGAAACCTTAAATCACTTTATATATAAAAATAATATATAAATTTCACATGCATATATCAACCTTTAAATCATGCATGCACCTTAATATCCAAAATATTCACTTTAAAAAAAAAAAAAACTTATAACATTGTTTTCACCGAAAAGCCTTACTAGTTTATAAAAAAATATCCACTTTTAATAAACTTCAAAAGATCCATCTTTTAATAAACTCCAAATTAAAACTCTCTTTGATTAAAAATCCACTTTTAAATATCCACCTCATTACACTTATATCTACCTTTCATAACTCCATACAAGTTTATATCTCTTCACTTTAATAAAACGTTTATAACTTCACTGTTTAAAAAAAAATATCCCACTAGCATGTAAAAACAAAAAACTTTCCACTTGCATGTAAAAACATAAAACTTTCAGCTCGCATGTGAAAACAGAAACTTACGCTTCACCAAGAAAAAAACTCCTGATTTCCACGCATGCATTCAAACTCCACGCATGAAATTATATCCTTCACGATTTTCAATACCTCCACAACCTCACGCGACCTGCTTAAACAGAAGTATTTTCGCACCTCATCCAGCTATTGGAGTGCAGGGAGTCTGCACTTACCGATGCACGTTGGCTGCAAGAATGTTTAAATATTTCCGCACTTGAACTTCAACTTGACTACAGAAACTTTCCATTTTTCGTTAAAGGTCGAGTAGTGTGCCGCCGCACTCTACCAGAGGAGGGATATGCGGATCTTTATGAATTTTCGCACTTCACTCTGTGGTTTTGATATCAAGTTAAAATATGAGAAACAAACATAGGGTGAGACTAAGTTCACTTTTCTATTTTTCAATGAAGACGGATTACAATTTTAAATAGGAAAAGATTCTATTGAGTCGATTACATGCAAACCAAAAACAACTAGACTCTATATACAGTTAATTACAAAATAACACTTACAATTAATGCTTACTCCATTATTTCCAAATATAATCTCTCCTCGGACTTTGAGGATAATTCGGCGGCTTGCAATATTTCTAGAAGATATGAATGCCAAAACCTAGATTCCGACGCCAAGTTTGATCTTTGTCATCTTCTGGACGCTTCAGACGACGACCTCGGCATTCCACCGAGCCCTTCTCTGGACTTGAAAGATGAACTCTGTGTATCTACGAAGGAAAAATTCGAGGTTTTGTGGGGGAACCAGGATCTTAAATGCCTTGGTGAGAACTGGCTTAGCGAGGATGATTTTGTAAACCATCAACAACTTGCATTGTACAAAGATGCCGGGGATGAGAGCCAACTGCAGTATTATATGAAACATAGACTTTGGAAACTGCGGTAAAGGGGTTTTTTAAGATTATATAGCTAGTCATTCTATCTCGTATAGCTTGTCATTCTATAGCATAGCTTGTCATTCTATAGCTGTAGCATAAAAGCTGATTTTGATCACTGCAATTATTTTTAAATGCCTGCATCTATAGTTATCAATTGAAGATGTTATATTTTTTTTAGTCCTTCCAAATCAATGAATGAAATTGCATATTTATAACTTTTTTGCATTTTTGAAAATGTTGGTTAATCTGTTTACTTTTTAACATTTACTTAATATAATTAAGAAATTACTGTGTGACTATCTAATTGCCACCTTCTACTGATTAGCAAACTTACTTGAAATTATAAATTTGTACACTCAACAGCATAATTACAACCTTTCGTATTCTTCATTATAGCTAAAGCCATTGTTGTTTCGATTTCAAGCAAATGATCATCTGATCGTCTATTCTGTTGATATGCAAGACAACCCGAGGACTCCTATCCATATCCGAGATCGTCCCTTGTCATATATCTGTGTCAAATCTAATGAAGAGGAGTCACTCACATATGTTTCCACGAAATTCGGGTTGTCCTATCCAAGGAGGAGCCTAACAATCAACCTCTGATATCTCTATCTGTAGGCATATGATTTTAACATAGCTCACTTTAGCTGGCTTTTGTTGGACTATCGGAATATTGGTACATTATTGGAAGCATTATTAACTATTATGTGCATATATAATCACAATCACAATGACTGGAAGATTTTATTTATAAACTTTAATTAGGGTTTATGTTAAAATTAGATTTAGTAAATTAACTCAGGGGTATTTAAGTTGTCAAAATTATTGCGGGAATGGTACCCAGTCTGAGCTACAGCAACCCTTAACATGAATAGATTTTTTGTCCCCGCAAATGACTTTAACATCACAAAATACCTTAACAACATACTCTGTCACCCCACTATCCTCTGTCACCCCACTATCCTACACCTCCGAAATGAAAAATTGTTGATTTAAACTGTATATCATACAATATTATTTTACCTATTATTACAAACTCGATCTCTGACATTGAACCCCGAGAATTTTTAATCCTTCATATTCAATTATCCCGTGCGTGTGCCATCGTAAGGGAAATTTATCTAATGAGATATATTTCATGTGTTTTTTTCTGAATGACAATTTTTTCTGTGTTTGTTTTTCGGGATGTCCTCGAAACCCTGACGAATTTAGAGTTATTTGATTCATAAAGAAACTTAAAAAAAGAAACCTCTATTTCGCAGAAATCGTCAATTTAACTTGGGCAAAGGCTTGTGGTTCTGTATTCTGTAGGTTTTTTATCCATCTTCGGCATAGACTAATCAACAATTAATTTTTTGTTTTTCAACGCTGTCGAATCTAACAGCTGAAATGGATATAATTTTAAAATTACAACTTCCTCCATTAAAATCTAGACACGTTTCCCGTTTCAATTGTTATAATCTCAAAACTCCCTATTTCTTTTCTACATACTAGCTCCCAATAAACAAACTAACAAATAAAAAAAAATAAAAGTACAAACTTTATAATATTAACAATTAAATTCTTTAAATAAACTGTTCACGGAAAAAGATGCTCTTATTCTTTTTTAATCTCTCATGAGTTCATATGGTTAATAGCCTTCGATGATGTATAATTTCAATTCTAAACTCAATGTTGAAAGTGACCTGTAGTCTTTGAACTCATGGTGAAGAGAAAACTGAACATTTACATTTTCTCAATTTACTTTAATATTTTCTCCATTTATTTTAGTCTTTCAAGTCAGGGCAATAATATTTCCTTGAAGAGAAAACGCAATATTTACATTTTCTCAATTTACTTTAATATTTTCACCATTTATCTTTTTTTAATTT
>JASDQU010739066.1:44602-80378 GCA_032191745.1 Picea mariana
ATTTACATTTTCTCAATTTACTTTAATATTTTCTCCATTTATTTTAGTCTTTCAAGTCAGGGCAATAATATTTCCTTGAAGAGAAAACGCAATATTTACATTTTCTCAATTTACTTTAATATTTTCACCATTTATCTTTTTTTAATTTAATAAGTAATCACTTTGTGGGATGGTCAGAGTGTTCTGGAAGAATGACTTAAAGAATTACACGTATTCATGATATTTTATATATTTTTACATAATTATAATGGAAGAATGACTTCAAGAATTACACGTTTTCATGATATTTTATATATATTTACATAATTATATTTTTTAATAAGAGAGGCGTTGTTTCAACCACTAACAAAGTATGAGTGTCTGAGAATCTCGTTTTCTTATATGGATTTGTCTTTCTAACTGCATAATTCATTCACCCAATTACTACCTCCACGTCAGGTTAATAATGTTCTATGTGATTGTTAAAAGAAACTTGTATTGTTTTATGGGATTGATAAAAGAAATTTGAGTAGAAAAATAAAAATGTATTTTGAAAGCTAAGAGTATAAATGTGAAAATCTACATATTCATAATGAGTTTTTGGATATTATGTTGACTGAGTGGTAGCACCACCTGGGGGCAGAGGCACGGCGTCCTCACTAGCTTGCCTAGTATCCCTTCTAGTTCAGGGGCGCCCAGCCGGAGCGGAGGTAGCATAAAAGGCGTAGGGAGCAGGAGATAAGGAAGCATCCTCGCCGGCGGTTTAAGTACCAGGTTTTCCGGTATCTTGTCAAGATCCAATGCCAGTTTCTGTTCCAGTAGAGAAGGTAACAGACGCAAAGGTGGGAGCAGGACCATCCCGTAGTAAGGAACAGAGCAGATTCAGAGCCTGTGTGAGAGTCAAAATCTTGTCCAGATCTATGTGATGAAGATAAAGATCCAATTGCAAAGCCAAAAGCATATCCCTAATAGATCGAGATTTAGTTCCAAGTCCATTACCAAATCCAACAGCAACTTAAAAAAAATAATATAAATCACAGATTAAGAAGTTAGACTCTACGTATCCCATCAATATGATTTTAACAAAAGTAATAAAGTAGTAAATGGAATAGGTGCAAAGTAACTAGTGAATATGTTTATGCTGTTGTCTTATGTAATTAATATAATATATAGTTTTAAATAGTAAAGTTCATAAATTTATTTTCAAACACCAAAATGAAATGTTATTAAAAAGTTTCAGAAATTGAAAAGGTAAAAGTTATGTTTCCAAATGTAGGAGTAAATAAGAAAATAAATTCTTGATTGTATATAAATTTGAGTTTATTTATTTATTTTCTAATTGAACTTCATAACTTATGACTTCGAATTTATCACTCACGCAACATTGTTCTCCATATTGGTAGCTCTTCTTTTACTCATTCAACATTGTTCTCCATATTGGTAGCTTTGTTAAGATTTTATGGGTCATAAACTTACGATGTCATTTTGATTTAAGGGTTTGGGTTTTTTCACAACACGTTAAATCCATTGTATAACATTGTATTAATTAGTTAGAGCTTTCCAACAAGTTCAAATAGAGATTGTATGCAAAACTTGCACCCTCGGAAAGTTGATGTATCAACTAACCACCTCGAACACTACAAACATGTTGGTGCTTTACCTCCTCGGGTTAGTGTCTTTTACCTTTAGTGTTATTTCATTATGTTAAAAGGCCATTATTTCGGCCTCTTGTATTATCTTTTGTGAATGAGAACAACCGACATCTCCCTCTCTTTAGAGATAAACTACCACCATTTTAGCCCGCTTGTGTTCTATAGTATTATGATATTTTATTAATTAATAAAAGTTGGGTTTTCACTGTATCATGGTGCGATATGTTATATATATATTTTTTCTGTTTCATCTCATTCCTTGTACAATCTAAATTAGTGGTATGAAATAAATATTCTCCTTTTTGTTTCTTGGGGCATGTCCCCGACAAGGTTAGGGTATAGAGGGTTGGGGCTCGAGCTAGTTTCACTAGGGGACAACCACTTTTTCCATCCCAAGAATCCTCCCATGGCAAGTGAAAAGAAAGATGATGGAGAAGTATCCCCCGTGCAACAAAGGAATTAAATGGTGGAAAAAGTCACCTATATCCTCAACAATTGTGAACGGTGGTTGAGAAACCTTCACCAAGAAACCATTTCAAGAGAGTTATGCCCCTAAATGTACAAGTTAACCTTGGAATCCTTTTATTTGAAGGAAATATAGAGGTAGATGCTTTGGAAAAATGCTTAAATATAGTATAGAGTTGGTACTCTATCCAAAAAAACTTTGACATCGAAAAGATCACATTCGTTCTCCTTAAATCCCTTTCCCATGTAAGAAATTGTTGGGAAGGTTACTAGGAGAGAAAAAACATTAATGAGTTTACAATATTAGGGATAGAATGCACTTGGGTCATGGCATTTTTTAACACCCTCAAGGATAATTTCTACCTTATTGGATACTAATACATGATATGTACAACTTTGTGATAGGAGGGAGACCATACAGTACAGGTGTACACCAATATATTCTATATCTTCTACTCAAAGATGGGTATTAGAGAATCTGAGTGATATATAGTTCTGAACTACCATAATGGTCTACACAGAGATGGATTTATTGGACATATCTTGACAGGGATACACTTATTGATACACTGTCATAATCAAGTAGAAATTCAAGTAGAGGAATAAGTGATGGTCCAGGTCTATAAATCTACCACAACAAAAGCATGGTAAAGGTGGCCCTAACTCATAGAACAAGGGATAGAGAAAGGAAATACAACCTCAAGATAAGTTGTCTAAACCATAATAAAATAAGGATAGTCACAATTTAAAGAAGGACACTAGTAAGTGTTGTGAGTTCCACAAAATCCCCTGGCACAACATTGATGAATGCCACTCAAAATAATCATTCTTTGTTGAGCTTAAAGAAAAAATGCCATACCTTGAGTTTGAATTTGATTCATAACAAGATAAGGGAAAGTTGATCATCGATGAAGAACCTATTCCTACCATCGCAACTACCAATATACAATCATAATATTCATAGAAAATTGAGGAGGGGGATCACCTCTTCCACTCACATGTGTGGGTGAAGGGGACACCAATACATTTCATTGTTGACAACAAGAGCCATAATGAATTTATCTCATCTGAGGTCATCGAGATATTGAATCTTTCAACATTGCCACACCCCCAATCATACACCATTGATTGGTTGAGCTAGGGGCGAGACCTTCGCATCAACTAGCAATGAGATAGCAATGTCACCTATCCTACAGTATCAAGCCCTTAAAAGATGAGATATTATGTGATGTTTCCCCACTCAAAGTTTATAATTTTCTTTTAGGAAAAACCTATATGTAGAAATGTCATGTTGTTTATCATTCTTGGCCCATAGTATCTGTTAACACTCCAGGAAACTCTTCTAGGTTCTAGCTCGAAGATGCCTGGTAACTTAACTATTTTCTCAATGTTGAATATATAATTGGATCAAGATGGATAACTAACTCATTGAATCTTACTCTCAAGACAGTCTAGGTATATTCAACATTACAAGGCCTTCAAGATCTATTATCAGACAGGTTATGTATCATATAAAACAAAATCTAATCACATAAACCAGATCACACATATATAAAACAATAGGTATGATGGTTCTAGAAACTAGTACAATAGCTTATGATCCTTTGCCAAATGATCAAATAGTGAGATGAAAGTCACCTATGGATTATATAAGAATAGACAGAGAATGACATTCACTCATAAAAACAGAAAGATGAGAAAGAAGGAATCTGATAACATCAATGAAAGAAACTTGCAAGTCTCATATATTAAAGAAAGTCTCTCAACATGAAATACAATAATCTAGTCTCCAAAATCGAACCCTTTGTTCATCAAATGTTCTTGACTTTATATCCTTTACAAAAAATTTCAAGATCCTCAAAATATGGATATGATAACCTCTTCTCCTATCTCAAATTCGAATTTGTGAGGTGGCTCGAAAAGACAGAAATTTATGGAAATATGCTTCTCAAAGATTTACCCATATCTCTCAAACTAAAACTGTTGTGCAAAAACTGGAAGAAAATTTTGTATATTGGTTTGTTTTGAGAAAAAACCTCTCTCATTTATTTGAGATTCGTTTTCATTTTCCCTGGATCTGCATTTCAAAAACATGTGTCAAACAGTGAAATTTTGAGATCCAAAAATTAGGGCTTAGAGATGAATTTGATTCTCCCAATATATGACACTTGTAGGAAAAATGAGAGAGGTTATTGTTATTTGACATGTTATCAACAAAAACCTCTGACCGTTTCTCAAAACAATTCTCCAGTCTCTCAKAATCATCATTTGAAAACGATGACTGAACGCAGTAAAAACAAACTTTTCTACACTTTCGGTGGCTAAAAGAACCCCAAATTTCACATTTAAGCCACCGAAAGCTAAGGATTTTGGTGTCTTAGAAGACCTTTTGGAAAGGATCTTAGCCACTGAAACCTAAGTTTTTAMTTTTTTGAAGGTAAAACCAAATCAAATGTTTTTCAAACTTTATTACATACTTAAAGCTCTCAAAAATGAACCTTGAAAWTTTTTGAAGTGTATTTTTCAATGACTTCCTATCACCTTAAATAAACAAATTTGACTGTGTTATTTGAGGATATAACATCTAGCTCCTTCTGGGGATGAAAGMCTCCATGTGAGGTTTCAAGAACCTCAAATCCAATGCCTTTCATGTTGGGCTATGGAGTCATTTGGCCTGTGCAACTRATCTTTTGCAAACCTATAACTTGTCTGTAGCCTTTACCATTAGGCTATGGAGTCATTTGTCCTTTAGAACCGATCCCTTGCCACCCTGTATCCTTCTTTGCTTATTCAACAACAAATAATTGAAAGAGTCTACTTGCTTAGATGAAGAGCTTATTCTCTTATCTACTCCTACATTAAACATTGCATTGATGCTTAATCAAGTAAACTCATGCTTCCAATGAAGCCATGTCAGAAATTGATTTACTGAACCTGTTCTTGATCTTGACCCAAAAAATAATGGAATTCATAGCCAACAGAAAAGTCGTTTGAACAAATGATAGGGCCAACTTTCATCTAACAAGAACACTTTGATCTTTATGGATTCCAAATAATCAACAATAGGGTCATGAAAGTCGTAAGGAAATACCTCTTCAAGCAGTTGTTCCAACTAAAGATTGAAATGTTTTTGCATGTTGTTTTCATTGATCTCCATATTAAATGCATACTTCTCAATGATCCGAAATCGGATTCAGAAGCCTTACAGGGCTTGAAAAATGCTCAAAAATGAAAGTGCTCAGAATTCGACGAAACAAACACCATTGCGTCCATCTCGTCTTCCTGATTTCGGTGGTATATTTACTTTGTCAAATGGAGTCTGTATGGAGAAGATATCGCATTTTGTTCGAAAAGTCAAACATGCAAAAAAAAATTTGCTGACTGTGCAATCCATACAGTCTGTACGGACGCTGACATGGCATGTCTGTACATGCAACACGTGGCAGGTCCATACAGGGGACACGTGGCAGCACCAGGGAGTGACACGTGTCAGGCAGATTTGGTCGATTTGGCGTACGGTTGGACGTATCCCGAGGTGACACGTGGCACAGGTGACGTCAGCAGCTGACATGGCAGGCCGACTGGGCAGATGTACGACGGATGACGAGGCAGTACGGCTTTCGACAAGTGGTGGGCATGTGGACCAATGGGCGACTTACACGTGGTAGTTTTTTGGTCAAATGAAATGTTTTTTCATGTGGACCAATGGGCGACTAAAGATTGAAATGTTTTTGCATGTTTTTTTCATTGATCTCCATATTAAATGCATACTTCTCAATGATCCGAAATCAGATTCAGAAGCCTGACAGGGCTTGAAAAATGATCAAAAATGAAAGTTCTCAGAATCCAACGAAACCAACACCATTGCGTCCGTCTCGTCTTCCTGATTCCGGTGGTATATTTACTTTTTCAAATGGAGTCCGTATGGAGAAGATATCACATTCTGTCTGAAAAGTCAAACAGGCAAAAAAAATTTGCTGACTGTGCAGTCCGTACAGTCTGTACGGATGCTAACGTGGCATGTCCGTACATGAGACACGTGGTAGGTCCATACAGGGGACACATGGCAGCACCAGGGAGTGACATCTGTCAGGAAAATTTGGTCAATTTGGCGTACAGTTGGACGTATCCCGAGGTGACATGTGTCACAACTGAAAGGGTGACACGTGGCACGGGTGACGTCAACAACTGACATGGCATGCTGACTGGGCATATGTATAGCGGATGATGAGGCAGTATGGCTTCCGATAAGTGGCGGGCATGTCGACCAATGGGCGACTGAAATGTGGCAGTTTTCTAGTCAAATGAATGGGTGCCACATGGCCCAATCGTGGGTTGCCACGTGTCACCCCGTGAATGGTTTGTTGGTTTTGGTAAAATATTGTGTTTTCGCCGTGAGTCGAACCGGCGACCTCCCGACTGGGCAATGGACTGGTGGGGCTGGGCTAAACGCCCGCCCACCGGATAATTCTTGTTAACTATACAGGGAAATATATATTTGAATTTGAATATTGTAACCGTTGGCGGGGGGTCGGGCCGGGGCTTAGCCCCGGCCCGCGGTCATTTGAATGTTATGTGACCGTTACCAAAAGTTATCGTGCAGTTTATATGTGAACCGTAAAGTTTTAGTCGTGGTTGTATTATAATATGTGACCATGTAAACGGAGATGTGGCGCAGGGTTTACATAGTCGTGGTCCTATGTGTTTGACACGAGACCAGGAGCCGAGTGCAGAGGGGGCCAGTGCATAGCCCAAGGGCTAGCGCTCGGCCACATGGAGCTGCATATGACCAACCAAAGGGGGCGCGCGCCAGAGCTTGGGGGGATTATGCCCGAATTAACTATATTATAGTTAAAAGTGGGTTTTTTAACCACTTTTTTGGGTTTTTAAATGTAATTAACTCATTTTTAATGTAATTAATCCATTTTTGGGAGTTATTGGTTAGTTTTTGAGCCTAACTTCTTGGAGGAAGTTGGAGATGAGTAACTACCTTCCCAACTATTTAACCAAGGCCTGTTTGAGGCCATGGGGATAGCTTTGAGGGAATTCAGAGCAGAATGACGCTGAGGAGAAGCCAAGCCAAAGCCAGTTAGAGGCAGAGAAGCTGTTGAGGAGGAGACACTGTCGGACCATTTCTGGGAGCTCTGGACGTCCGTTTTGTGTGTCGTTTTCTTTGCATGGTTCTAGAGATCTGGGCGAAACATGACCAGATCAGTCTTGTATACATTTGGCATTGCAGTGATGTACTTTTGATTTTTCAAACATAAATAAAGAAGCCTCCCTCACAGAGAAAAGGCCCGGAAACGTAGGCAAAGTTGTGCCGAACTCCGTTATCAATCTGCGTGTTATGGTTTGCTGTCTTTTATTGCAATTCAGATCTGCACATATGTATATGGCTGTTATAATTCCTCTTCTTTCCTCATTCTTCACTAAGTTTTCTCAAGTGGTTAATTAATGCATGCAAAATTAAAACTCAACCATAGTCATTAAAAGATCCTGACGGATCACTCAACCTTTGTCGGAGAAACATATATGATGGACTGTTTATCTAGAATTTTCAGCTCATCATGTTCCCCTTCATATTTTCTACAATGTCCTTTTGTCTGCAAAACTGAAAGTTGATGGCTGCCCTTAGTATTTTCTGTAGATCCGAAACTGTCACCTGCTGATATGCCAATCTGTTGATTATCTTTTGGGTTTTCAAAAGGGACAATCCGATCTTCATAACACCCTAAGTCAACCGATGCATTTGGTACAATGTCAAAAGCATCTATACTATGATTAGCATTCTGAAGATCATTAATAACTCGGTCATAATGAGATGTGTTCCCTATTGTAGCATACTCTTCATAGCTATCATTAACCACAACATGCATAGATTTATGATCCTCTCTTTGCTGAAAATTAGAACTAGATGAAATTCTAGTAGTCAACAACCCTTCATAAACCTTAAAATCTTCTTCCTCATCACTATATTTATCAAATATGGGAACATCAGGAAAATATTCTAATGACAGAGATGAAGATTCCTGCATGGTGTTATCAGCAATAGGGATTAGAAACAGATTGGTAATGACATCACCTTCTTCCTCATCATCATTACCAGCATTTTCATTTGAATTTGAAACAACAAGTACATAAGGAGAAAGATAATCCTCTTGATGTTGAAGCTGGAGATTAGATAGTTTATGAAAATCATGTTCTTCATGGTCACTACAACTTCTCTTTATCTGTAAATATGGAAACTGTGAGCTACCCTTAGTATCTATTGTAGATCTGAAACTTCCACCTGCTGATTTGTCAATCTTCTCATCATATTTAAACTTTTCAAAAGAACTACTATGATCTTCATGACAACAATCTTCAATAGATGTATTAATACAATGTTAAAAGAATCACCATGGTTGTCATAATGTGGATGAGCAATCCCTTGATCACAATAATATATATCTTCAGTTGGTATATCTCCTTGTTCTTTGAGATCAGATTATTCGAAAGAGACATGTTGATCTTCATGATCATTTAAAATAGTAGATACATGCGATATAATTTCAGATGTTTCTATATCACTGCTATCATGATCAATATTATTGAATGTCTTTTGATCTTCATGAAAAATACTATCTTCTGCAATAGATGCTTTATCACAAAACTATTTTTCATGACTAACAGAATCTTTATGAAGCAAATAAAACTCATTACAATATTCTTCAAAAAGATGTTCAGCTAGAAAATACTCTTTACAAAATGAATTGAAATTAGCATGAAAATCTGCCAAAGAGATGATACTGGCAATAGGAAGAGACTGGTACCAATCACGAGCAATTCCCTCTAATGAAAAACTGAAGAGCCGGATCTGAACATCCCCATGCATGACCTGCAACTGATGCATGCAATCATGAAAATCCCGCAAATGCTTAGCTTGTATTTCCCACTCTTCTCCTTGAAATATGGGAAGGCTATTTTCCCATTCATATTTACTAGGTACTAGATGAGGGTAACCAGAAATATTTAAGAAATTGCAAAATGCATACCTCTTGTTCATTTCATCCTAGTGGAGTCGCCAAATTTTTTTTGAACAATGGAGTAACCACTGAATCCGTCTTTCATGGATTCGCCAGATAGATAATTACAACCAATAAAATTTCCAGTATTTGTCTATCATCAAAGATGGATCTATGTCATCTCCCAAGGAATCTTAGCTTCAATCTCCTCTCCCCAGCAATGGCGCCAATTTGTTATCACTCCAGGAAACTCTTCTAGGTTGTAGCTTGAAGATGCCTCGTAACTTAACTATTTTCTCAATGTTGAATATATAATTGGATCAATATGGATAACTAACTCATTGAATCTTACTCTCAAGACAGTCTAGGTATATTCAACATTACAAGGCCTTCAAGAGCTATTATCATACAGATTATGTATTAAATAGAACAGAATCTAATCAAATAAACTAGATCACACATATATAAAACAATATGTATGATGGGTCTAGAAACTAGTACAATAGCTTATGATCCTTTGCCAAATAATCAAATAGTGAGATGAAAGTCACCTATGGATTATATAATCATAGACAAAGAATGACATTCACTCATAAACATAGACAAATAAGAAAGAAGGAATCTGATAACATCAATGAAAGAAGCTTCCAAGTCTCATATATTAAAGAAAGTCAACACGAAATACAATAATCTAGTCTCCAAAATCGAACCCTTTGTTAATCAAATGTTCTTGAATTTATAGAATTTACAAAAAATTTCAAGATCCTCAAAAGATGGATCTGATAACCTCTTCACCTATCTCAAATTCAAATTTGTGAGGTGGCTGGAAAAGGCGGAAATTTCTAGAAATATGTTGCTCAAATATTTACCCATATATCTCAAACCAAAGCTGTTGTCTAAAAACTAGAAGAGGATTTTGTGTATTGGTTTGTTTTGAGAAAAAACCTCTCTCAGTTATTTGATATTCATTTTCATTTTCCTTGGATCTGCATTTCAAAAACATGTGTCAAATAGGGAAATTTTGAGATCCGAAAATTAGGGCTTAGAGATGAATTCGATTCTCCCAATATATGACACCTGTAGGAAAAATGAGAGAGGTTATATTTCTTTGATATGTTATAAACAAAAACCTCCAACCCTTTCTCAAAAATATTCTTCAGTCACTCAGAATCATCATTTGAAAATGATGACTCAGTGTAGTAAAAACAAACTTTTCTGCACTTTCGGTGGCTAAGAGAGCCCTGAATTTCGCGTTTAAGCCACCGAAAGATAAGGATTTCGGTGGCTTAGAAGCCCTTTTGGAAAGTCGCTTAGCCACTGAAACCTCTCAAATCAAATGTTTTTCAAACTTTATTACATACTTAAAGCTCTCAAAAATGAACCTTGAAATATTTTGAAATGTATTTTTCAATGACTTCCTATCACCTAAAATAAACAAATTTGACTGTGTTATTTGAGGAGATAACAATATCATTTCTACTTTGGGAGTTCAACGCTAAAATGTACTAGAGGTAGTTCTGACTACTGAAATTTCATTGATCTTGGAAAAATAGTGTCAAAATTTCATCTCTCATATTGCAAAGTTTGTCCTCTTTGAGGTTCGGTCAGAACAGGAATGAAAGTTCATGGTGACTGCCATAGCTTAAGCACAAGGTATCTCTACATAGTGAAATCAGGTGGAAAAGGTTGTAGAGGAATATAGAGACATATTTTTACCTATAAGGGTGTCTCTACAATATCAAGTTAAAGATGTGATTGATTTGATACTTGGTGCTCTCTTACCCAATGGTCCAATATACATATTCTCCCTTCTAGAGACCGAGGAAATAAAGCATCAAATTTAGGTGCTCTCTCAAAAGGGAAATATTCAATTGACCTCCTCACCTTGTGAAATCCCAGTTGTGTTGGTGCAGAAGAAGGATTTGACATGGCAACCATGTATTGGTTATAGAGCCCTGAAAAAATCACTATCAAGAACCAACACCTGATCCCTTGAATTGACGATCTTCGTGGTAATATTAAGGGTGCGAAGTGATTTTGTAAGAATTATCTAAAATCAGGATACCACTTGGTTCTGATAAAACAAATTGATGTATGGAATATGTTTTTCAAATATAAAGAAGATATTTTTGAGTGGTTGGTTATGATTTTTAGCTTTAATAATGCTCTAGTGACATTCATGAGGATGATGGATGATATACTGTGGTCATTTACAAACACCTTTTTGGTCATATATTTGGATGAAATCCTCATCTTCAGTCAGACCTAGGAAGAAAATTTTCGTTGCATTCAACAAGTCCTGAGAACACTATGAGAAAAACTTTTATACGCCATTCTAGAGAAATATTCATTCTATATCCATATAGTTAAATACTTAGGATACATATTGGATGACCATGGGGTGCATGTGGACCTAGCCAAGATTCAATTAATTCATGACTGGTAGGCCCCAATGACTCTAATAGATATATAGAAGTTCTTAGCCCTCATCAAATTCTATTGTAGGTTCATGTTGGGGTTCTGTCATATCACTAAAGCCAATTTTTCCTTATTTGAATTAGAGAAAAAAAAAATTTAGGATTTGAAATAGTACCTCTACTTCGCATCAGTCCTCATGTTTTCCAACCTACAACAACCATTTAATATTGAAACAAATGCCTCCAACTATGTTATCTTTGTAGTTCTCACTCAGCAGGTATTACAAATCAAAATGTCACACTCTAAGTCTCACAAGTGTCGCAAAGTGATGTGTGCACCTTGTTAAGTGTCGCATGCACTGTCTCATGTGTCGTATGCACCTTACTAAGTTTCACATTCATTTTCCTAAGTGTCAAAACCTGCTGACACCATGAAACACATTTGTCACAATCCCTAAGTCAGTTTGGAAGAAAAATCCCACCATGTAAGGTTTGAAACCACACCCTTTTCTTGGAAACTTTGACCATTTTGGGGCATTTATGAAGGGTGTCATTCCCCTACTCATGCTAAGGGAGTGCCAATGCTCTCCCTGCCTTGATTAGGGGGAAACAGTGGCTCTCTATCTCTCACTCAAAGGGAGAGTGAGTCTGGTTAGACAAAAATATGGCACATCCCAACTATTATTAACAGACAACTCTCAAGGAGGAGGTTGTTTTTGGTCGAATCCTATATTATGACACTATATTATGATCAAATCGCAACTAATGAATCCATATCCTCGACCATTTCCCTTATTATCTCATGTTGTTTGAGCCTCCTAATCCTATAAATTGAAGGTTGTTTCAAGGTGAAAATGGGGGAAGATTTTAGGTGTCAAACCTTTGATAATGGGAGAAAGAATTCATTATTTTGATATCAAGATTTTCTTGCAATGGTTGGTTGAAGAGAGCTTGGAGAATTTACTAGATTGTCAAACTTGATTTGTAAGTAATTACCATTGAATTTCCAATTAATATAACTTGGCCTATTCCCTTCAAGTTCATGTGTTCTACAATTGCTTGTCTATTGTTGTTTCGATCTTCATAGATAGATATTATTTTTATAATCATAAAAAGTAGGAGGAAGAGTTTCTTTCATGGTCTTTGTAGGACTTCATCTATGTTGAGGATCTTGGATATCAATCCCAAGGATTTGAGCAGCGAGGACAAACATCGAAATAAGGTACGTCACATTCTTCTTCCTCTCTTTCTTGATTACTTGAGTTGGATTTAAAGGGAAAGTAGAAACCATTTGTATACTTATATACTTGGACCAAATAAGGGGTCTTGGTCCAAAGAGGATCTTATCCTGTCTGCAAGGTAATATTTCTCATAACAACAAAATGGCGACTCCACTAGGGAAGGATTTTGACTAGTCTTTCCTTTGTCTCATCTTAAATCCTTTATTGTGATTAGATATTGTTTGTTTGATGCTTGATTTTGAGTTATTTCCCCTTCCCTCTTCTTGATTGAAGAGTTTACATATTCATTAACTGAGTCTCTGTTGAGTTATATCTTCTGCAAGCCATATTTAAGCTTTTTCATGACCAACACTCCCCTGCAGTTGATACCAGGGTGCCACTGGCTTGATTGGTGCTCCCCCTTAGTCTCCTAGGGTGCGCCATAGAGCTCTGTTAATTTGGTAATAGGGCTGAAAATATCTCCTTTTAGGTGGATTTTTGAGGTTCTGCCCTTCTTTTGTCAGTCTTTTGTTAAGAGATTTTTAGGTGAGGGTCTCTTGATCTGTCTTTGACTTTGTTTTCTTTAGAAAATGACATTTATTACTCTTTTCTTTTCCTTTTTTGAGTTTGAAAATTTATCCTAGTTGTGAAATTGTATGGTCCCCTTGGGTTAACAAGATCCCTTGATTCATCCTACCTTTCAGTTGTCTAATGTTTATCTTGCAAATTTTTCAGACCACTTGATTGTTTAGGAGTTTTCATCAAGTATAGTTTGAAAATATTGTTTGGTATTGAGCCCTTTTTGTCTTTGTTGAAACTTCTCACTTTTTTAATGAATGTGACTCTCTTGTTTACCGCAACCCAGATTTGAATGTTGTTTCTTGCTTTTCATTTTTTAGGAATTTTAAAGAGTGATTGTCTTCTTTCTCCTTTACATCTTTGATTCTTTGATTGAACAAGTTATCTCATACTTGATTTCTTTTAGTTCTCATCAGTTCTTGAATGCACTTTGTTTTATTTCTTTTTTCCTTGCATTTCTTTGTATCAAACATTGATCTCTTTCATTTCATTTGAAAGTTAAGAAGAGAAAAAGTTTGCATATATCATTTCATAAGTAATCAAAAAAATATTTTTTTGCATTCTTTAGGAAATTTCTTTTGGTACACGTTTTCAAAAGAGCTAGTTTTGCATGTGCATTTGTATTTTAGAAACATTTTCTTGTTATTTTCAATCATCTGGCAGCCAAAAATTGAAAGTTGCATAGTTTTGAGTACTTCCTTGCATCAATAAGAATAGAACTCTTCTCCTTTCCATACATATAATTCATCGAAAAGAAGAAATTACATGTCATTATTTTGCATTATATTGCAGTCAAGTCTCACACATCGTAATTTTCATCTCCGTGAACCTATTGAGTAAAAATCCATTAAAATCAACCACGTTCTAATAAAATCAACTAGAACATTTTTTGGTTTTTAACATATCAACAGTAGGAAAGGATCATGGTCTTTGGACTAGGAAAAATAATAAAATCGTCTAAGTCTATTAAATAGACTATAGAAAACTAAAGAGTGAACACATGCAATTTTTGTATAAGCATAGTCAGGAACCCCCTCTAAAACATGGGCTAAACAAGAGGTAATGTATGGAAGAGAAAAGAATAATAACCCTCCAAAGATTGACCAATCGTAATGGAAAGAGTATATACTAGGGTTTTTCCTTGAAGTGTCATTGGTTTCATTTGGTATCGGTGCTTTGTGAATATCGAATATGTTCGAGGTCCTGAGGAGATTTTACCGGTTCACTTGTCTTCAGTCCTCTAGAAAATTTTTGGACTTGTATATCCTACCCATATGTTCAGTTGCAACTGTTGACTATACCCGACAAGAGGTTGACTATGATTTGGTAACCTTAGTGTCCTTTCTTAGGTATATACATAGGTGATTGTGGGGGGATTCCCATGGTACATGGGGAATACGTTGTATCACACTTTCAATACCCTTTGAGGATGATCCTATCAAAGAAAGTTACTTGCACGAAAAATGGCTATTACATGGAGGTCAGGGTAACTTCTTCTCATTTCTTTGTTGGCAGCTTGAATTCATGTCTTTAGAAGATCCTTGAACCTACCTTTTCTTGGTTGATTTCTTGAATTTCAGGAACCTCAACATAATGTTTCTTACAAAAGAATGATCAACGATAAAACTTATGAGATCGAGAGTGTAGATCCTGAAAGTAGCCAGCATGTAGAAGAACCAGTCACAACCTTTTTATAAAGCCTTTCATATTACGCAGATCCTCTTTTTACTGATCCACTAGGCCTACCACTCATTTATCTACCATCCACGAGATATATTGATTCCTATTCTTCTTAAAATTTACCACCATGTTCAATCACTACATAATATTTTGGCATGAACCCATCATATTTTGGTTTTCCTGAAGGACTTAGGAATTTATCTTCATCCACAACTCTTGTAGTTGATTTTGTTGGTGCTTCTTCTTTATTAGGAACATTGGTGACCTAGGTAACCCTAATGAAGCCACTTCCGAAGACATCTCCTTTCATATATAGGTCAATTAATATTCTTGCTTCACTATTTCGACACATGCATACACCAAGTCCTTTACTTGGTCATCTCGTCAATTAGATGGACAACATTCAAGTCATTCACACAACTACAATTACACAAGTTACTTATCCTCCATCTCAAACCTTGCAGGTGAGTACACCCTACATTGGAGGTCAATCTTCAATGGGAGGCCAAAATTTATCTAGGGGGGAAACCTTTAGCTGGAGGGAAACATTTTACTAGAGGGAAACCTATGTGGTTGCAAAATAAACAATCCTGGGTGAAAGCTACTCCTTCGGTTCGTTCTATCCATACTACCAATGCCTTGTATCTTGGAAAACCATATCCACGAGTTGCTAACCCTTTGTGGGGCCAACCTAATCTGACAAGCATTCCTCAGGAAGAAATTTTTCCCTATCAATCTGTGAACCCCATGATTTGAACACAACAATCCCTTAAAACATAGTATATGGTAGGTCAATCAAGCCAATAAAAATACACGGGGAGACCATTAGGTCAATTGCATTAGGTAGAAGGTCCATTTATTCAATGACCGTACATGGGTGGACAATTAACAAAACCAGCCTACATGGGTGGAAAATCAAGACAAACACCTTACATGGGTAGAAAACCTGGGTAACCACCCTGCATGGGTGGAAAATTAGGACAAACACCTTACATGGGTAGAAAACCCAGGAAACCACCATACATGGGAGGACCATATAGTTTTCCATCTCACCACAACCTGGATATGGTCCTACTGGTGTTCCCATGCCACATGGTTACCACCAGTATCCACACGATAACCGACAACTTCCATTTTTGGCTATGTTAGATCTGCCAGATCTGTTGCATTTGACAAACAATCCCATTCAAAATGCCTCATTTTTTCCCTCCATCCCTACCAAATTATCGTTCGACATCCCAAAATTCGATGAAAAAACATGGGAATATCCTAACAATCATGTTATGACTTTCCATTTATGGTATTCCTCGAAATATTTGATGGATGATTCCATTCGTCTAAGGTTTTTTCTGAGAAAAATTACAGGTGCAACAACTAAATGGTATATTGAGATGTTGTGTAACTCCTTCGTTGACTTTTAGTCTCTTGTCATGGCTTTCCTGATGCATTTCTAGTTGCCCATACAATATGAGACTAGTACATATATTTTGATCTCAATTCGGTAATCCTCTTCCACCCACATATATGATCATATTCATGGGTGGAGGTGACATAGACAGTTGATTAAAGTTCCAATTTCGCACGAACTCCTCATGGATTGGTTTACAAAGTCACTCTTGCCACCCATTTCCAGAGATGTTGTTACGAAGGATAAGTCTATCATTCATGCTCAATATTTGGAATTAGTATATTCCCATTATGGTACACATTACAATATGATCCCTCATGCTCCTCGTCCATCAAATGGTCCGACAAGAACTACTCTGGAACTAGGTTCCATTTCAAACACCAAAACTACTTTCTCTCCTTCTCAAACCTTTGATATGAATGCGGTCTAATCCAGTTCATCTCAGCAACCTAGAGGTAAGAAGAAAAATAAGGGTAAGTCCAAGAAATCTTCTAACCAACAAGATACTACAAAGATTGTTGATACTCAACTGAATAGGAAGGATAAGTTTCCTTGCATGATTTGTGAGGAATACCATTTCACAAAAGATTGCCCCCATCATGAGGAAGTCGCTAAATTTTTTAAGGGTAACTCCCAACTAGTTTAGCAGGAACATTTGATTGCACAAAATTATTCCCCTCTGCAAGTGGGAAAGGTAGGTCATTCCCACCATGGGGATGCTTTCTCAAGTGCCTCTGTGGTCTATATGTTTAAGACGCTTAATTTAACGACTCGAGAAAAAAATTATGACAAAACTATAGTTAATCATGAAAATGGAAATTCTATCGATCAACCCTCCACATCCACTCCTCTATATTACACCCTCTTCAAATTGAGAATCCAATTTATGATGCAGTGTTGCACCCACATGAGGGCACAATTTAAAAAGAAACATTTAATCGAAATTCTTGCACCACCCAAAACTACAATATTGTTGAAGATTTGGTGCAAGCGCCTTGTGCTATGTCAACCCTCGAAGTTCTATAGAACTATCCAAGTCAACGTAGAACCATGTTGTTATCCATTGGGGCTATGGATCCAGAGGAATCAAATTTGATTATGTTTAATCTCGACTATTTTAATGAGAGGCTCCCACACCACCTAACATTCCAAATTCAAATTTTGGTTGGTGGAAAGAACATCCATCGCACTATTTTGGATGAAGGAGCCTCCACCTTTGTTATGTCTTTTACCTTCTAGAGAGCCATTAGTTCTCCTAAACTTAGTGAGTCTCCTACCAGCCTCAAAGCGTTTTATGGACATGGCTTCCAATCTCACAGACTCTTGCAATATTTTGCTGTGACATTGAAGGGTAAAATTGTTTTGGTTGATATCAAAGTGGTTGACGTGCCCCTGGATTAAAATTTGTTACTTGGTCATAGTTGGTTCTATGTGATGATCACCATCGCATATTCAATTTTTTGTATTTTACAATTTCCCCATCAAGACAAAATTTTTACTGTTGACCAACTTGAGTATTGCACTTCAGATCTCCACAATTTTGTAGCAAATAATGTCCCTTTTCTATGACAATCTAGTATTGAGAGTGTCAGAGTAGGTCTCCTTAAGGATTGTTCTCTCGTGGGGCTTTTTCCTTTACCTACTCCTGACACCTTACAGGTTTCCATGCTAAATATGATTTCAACTAAGGTGAAACAATCCCTAGAATCACTTGATCCTTTGGTAGTACTTGGTCTTTATGAACATAGTTCTTTTCCTGTGTCAAGCTCATTAAAAATGAAACTAACACTTACAAGCATAGTTCATTGTCTATGTAAAGATAATTAAAAAATGAAACCAACCCCCCTCCTTTCAAATCAGTTAATCCCCTGGATCACATATTTGAACCTTCTTTTCCTCTTCCTATTGAAAATATTCCTATTAGCAGCCAGACACCTAAACGAGGAAATAAGAGGAGTCAACGAAGGAAATGATGCTTGGGGGGAAGGTCTCTAGCCTTTAGACATCATGTTGGAGTAAAGACACTAGCTTCTATCATACATGCTAGGGTAAACATACCTCTAGAGAGACGGGCTACTAGGAGTGATCCTTGCTTGAGGTTCATTCCCATCGTAACATAGTAGTCTTTTCTAGAACTAGCTTAGTCTTTGTTATTTCTCATGCTCATAAATACATGAGAACCTATTACTGAACTTAGTATTTGGTCTTTCCCGTGTTCATTAATACATGAGAATAGGTTATCGAGTATACTTTTATCTCTTTTTCAGACTCATAAAACCTAAATGAAAAAGGAACTCTTTGGAGTTTCCTTTAATCTCTTTTTAGACTCCCTGAACATGAAAAGATCATCGAGTGAGCTTGCTTCCTTTCACACTCATTAAAAGGTTTGAAATGGTCTATTTCGATTTATAGTTTATCTATTTTTCAGCCTCACAATACTTATTCTGAAAAAGGAATACTCTAGTCAAGCATGACTAGAAGATTTCTCCCTGGTATTCTTTTACACTTTTTTTTGGCTTGGGAGGCTAAATTTATGGAAAATTCACCCACAGAGTCATCCTTAAGTTCTTTTCATACTCTATAATCGTGAAAGAACATCAATTTTACCTTCTTTGGGCTCGTAAAATTGTTTCATTGAAGGACCTATGTGAGTCTAATATCTAGGATCCATACGGGACCCAACCCCTCCTTCTTTAGGTTCGTTAAATATATGTCGAGGGTGTTATCGAAGATGAGGCATACCAAGCATCTGTCACCCTCCTCAAGATTGTTAAAAAAAAAATAGGTACTCATTAATCATGGTGGGGGGAAAATTCAGAGAAGTGGGTCAATATTTTTGGAATCCATTATGGAAGCTATTATTGTCACCCTTGAACATGGAACTTGTTTGCGTCTTGCCTTACAGTTGGGTAATCTTCTTGTCTCTAATTCATACCAATTCCATGTGTCTTTATAATTTTTTGTTCCAGTCGATGAGTTCTTTTATTATCGTCACATTATGTTCTTGGTACTCATCAAGTCAATGCTACCAAGTCATTTGTCCTGCCTCACAATGTTCAAGGTAAGTTTCACTTTAAACCATCCATCTGCAACATTACCAATTTCCATTTCCTATTTCAGTCCATAGTCATTTAATATACCATCTCATATCACTTTCTGTGTCAGTTTCATGTCGATTTTTGGGGATACATCATGGACCTCCTCGAACAAGTATTTTTCTGTTGACTTCAACACGTTATCCATGAATTATACTTAAAACACGTTAGTACCTTGGGACCTGCATGCTTCAATGGTATGCCTCCTCACTTATGATAGTAGGTTTAAACCATTGACCTCTGATCATATGATTCCATGAATGTTCGACCTCCTCTCATTTATTCACATTCGCTAGAATGTGCTAAAGGTACCTTGGGAATCATTGTCAATATTGGTGATTTCCCTCACACTTGTTAATGATATACCTCAATGACTACTAATCAAGTGGTTTTTACCATGTTTGACATCAATTCATTTATTCACATGGCTAGATTTGTTCCGCTTCGGGATTTAGACAAAGACCCTAGGTTGAGTGCTCACTCTGTTATGTTCTTTTCCCAGTCTGTGATGGAGATCATTTAAGCATGTAAAAGATTCCAGTACAATCACCATGTTGGCAATCTTACTAATGTTTATAATATCACATAGATCAACATTGTATTGATCTATGGCTATGTTTCATCTTCTCGTAGCTCCACTCTGTATTTTTCATGAATGTGATAAGTTCATTTCATGGAGGTATGGATCCACATTGTATATCTGGTGGCCATATCCTTAGTCAATATTCTCATGGATCCGCAGTGTATTGGTCGTAATCCATGCTTTGATTCAACTCATATTCTGAGCATAGGTATGCATTCCTCATTAATAAAACATATATTTATATTGATTGATTAATGTTTGCATCTTATGCCAGGTTATCCTACTCTAGCGCCATTGCATTCAATAATTTTTAATTTTTTTTGGCCAGCAGTTTCTCTTCTGACCTCACACTTTAGGGGGCATCTATTACAAGTCAAAATGTTGCACTCTAAGCGTTGCAAAGTGATGTATGCACCTTGTTAAGTGTCACAAGAATTGTCTCAAGTGTTGTATGCACCTTACTAAGTTTTTCATTCACTTTGATAAGTTTTTTAACCCATTGACACCATTAAACACATTTGTCACAATCTGTAAGTTAGTTTGGAAGAGAAAACCCACCATTTGAGGTCCGAAACCACACGTTTCTCTTGCAAAATTTGACCATTTTTGAGAATTTATTAAGGGTTGGTCTCCCCTACTCATGCTGAGGGAGAACCAATTCTCCCCTTGCTTTTATTAGGGGGTACTAGTGGTGCTCTATCTCTCACTCAAAGGGAGCGACAATGTGGTTAACGAAAAATATGGCACACCGACTATTCTTAAGGGACACCTCTTAGGGATGAGGTTGTTTTTGGATTAATCCTATCCTATGGAACTATATTAGGATAAAATTACAACTCATGGAGCCATATCCTCAATCATTTCCCTTATTATCTCATGTTAGTTGAGCCTCCCAATCCTATAAATTTAAGTTTGTTCCAAGGTGAAAAGCGGGGAATATTTTAGGTTTCAAACCTTTGATCTTGGTAGAAAGAGTTAAACATTTTGATCTCAAGATTTTCATGCAAGTAATGGATGAGGAGATCTCATAGAAGTTATTTCATTGTCAAACATGATTTGTGAGCACTTACGATTGGCTTTCCAATTAATATAAACTTAGTCTATTTCCTTCAAGTTCATTTGTTCTACATTTGCTTGTCTATTGTTGTTTTGATCTTCATAGATAGATCTTATTTTTCTAATCATATAAAGTAGGAGGAAGAGTTGACTTTCTTATATTTGCAGGAATTCATCTGCATTGAGGAGCTTGAAGGTCTAGCCCATGGATTGAAGCAGTGAGGATGAAAATCAAAATAAGGTACGTCTCATTCTTCTTCTCTCTTTCTTGATTGGTTGATTTAGATTTAAAGGGAAAGTAGCAAACACTTGTTTAGTTCTATCTTTGGACAAAATAAGGGTTCTTGGTCGAAATGGGATCTTAGGTTGTCTGTAGGGTAAGATTTATCATCATAGCAGGAACATCTACTATCCTATCATAGTGAAATTCTACTTAATGTTGTTCATATATATCCAACCTATGACAACAAGATGTATTACATTTTGCAGGCATGTCAATAGTGGAAGAATTATACTCAAGAAAAGGAAATGATCATCCTCATTGATCACAATCCTATGAAATTCATGCTGACACAAGGAAAGTTATAGAATGACCACCATCATAAGTGGTCCACATACCTCCAAAAATTCCACTTTAACATTAAGTACAAGAAGGTAAATGCCAATCATGTCACAAACTACTTCAATCAACCCCTGGTTGTTTCACTAACCATTGTTCTTAACTCCCACAAGAGAAATACCTTAGAGTGACCACAATTATACAACAATGAATCTAACTTCATTGTTACTTATCATAAATTAAGTGGAAGAAAAAAATATCTTGGACTTCCACCTCTAGGGTGCACTCTTGTGCTATTTGGACCATGTTTTTGTTCCTTCAAGTGAGTGTGAAAACATAATTTGTGAGGCACATAACAATTGGGTTGTAGGGAAATTTGGTGTGGAGAAGATACTAGAAGTACTTCAGAAGTATTACTACTGGCCAAATCTTTGACATGATGTCAGAGAATATATGAGGTTGTACATTGACTGTGCAATCCCTTAACCATCCATCAAGAAGCAAGCAATATACACTCCTCTCCCTATCCGAGACAAGCCCTAGGAGTAAGTCTTCCACTTTGTCCTCCACCAAACATGGTCATGATTATGTCCTTGTGGTTGTCAACCAGTTCATGAAGATGGATATTTTGACAAGACATAGAAGAAGTATCATATCCAAGGCCACTTCTAGGCTCTTCTTTGAGCATGTTTGGGTTCATTTTGGGCTACCACAGACCATTATTTTAGATAGGGACAACAGTTTAATCAGTGCCTTTTGGTCCATCTTATGGTCTCTGATGGACACCAAGCTAACCAAATTGACTTCCTTTCACCCTCAAACAGATGGAAAAATGGAAGTGATCAACAATATGATTGTGAATATCTTACAAATGTACAATGCCAAACATCCATATACATGGGATGAGAGCCTTCTATATTTTCAACATACTTATAACATACCAATCCAAAACTCTACTAGCCATATCCCTTTTTGGGTGTTCTTAGTGTTCAATATATTGAAACCCATTAATGTAACTCTACCCATCCCATCATCACTGACAAATTCCTTCCACGTTCAAACAAAGGTAGACAAAGAACCCAATTTTTTTTAACATATCCAAGGCTTCCAAAAATAGGTTCATAATATCTTGCAGAAGGCCAATGCCAAGTACACATAGTGACATGATCAACATTGGGTTGCACACAATTTTCAAGTTGGTGATAAGGTATATTTTCATTTGTAGAAAGAACAACTCACAAATCCCCATTGGAATAGATGAGGAGTTCAATATGGATCTTACACCATCACAAAGGATGTGGGTGTAAATTCTTTTGACTTGAGTAATCTTGATTTCCTTGGTTTTCACCTAGTGTTTAATGTGGAGTTTCTTCAACCATATTTTCCACTTCTTTTGGACACATCGACCATGGTTGAGAAATTTTCCCCTACAAAACTCAATCCTAACTGCCTTGAGAAATTTACAATGGATTAGATCATGGACATCAGGATGAAGGCACTTACCAATAGAACATACAAGTCTATCGAGTTTTAAAATCAGGATAGCTTATTCATCAAGGAAAATGACTCACCAAGATTCATATTTAGTAAACATTTCACCATATACTACAAGAACTTGATGAAATGGGGACCATTTCTTTCCTAGGGGAAATAGTAATATAGGTGGATATAGTTGTCCACCCACCTATTCCATTAACTCAACATAGTTCTCCATCATGGTAGTTTTGTTATGATTTTCTAGATCCTAAACTTTTGTGGTATTTTTGAGGCCTTAAGTAATTAATTTTTTGAAATTGAAGGGCTTGGGTTTGTCTTTGACTGTAAGAAACCTAGCCCTAAGTTGGATCATGTTACTGCTAAAACAATCCAACGAAATTTTATGCTACCAATTCTAAATGAAAAAATAATACACAACATGAAAATCAAGTTCATTCAATAGCCCATACTAAATAAAAATGTGAATGAAACTAATTTGTTTGTGTACAATACCAACTAAATACACACAACATCATCCAACCATAAAAAATATATTAATGTGCAACAATATACTTACAATAGGTAGCAATAACAAAGATAAATTAGGGTAAAATGCATAATAACTATATTATCATTTAACATGAGAGAAAAAACAAATAAGGGCACATAACTTAAGAAATATGCAACCCTCTCCAAAAGAAGGATGTTAATCCCAACCATAGACTTTTTTTTCATACTGTAAACAAAAATTTACCCCCGAGCTAGAGATATAAGTCCATAACACAGGATCTTCCCTAAGGATGGCTAATGCTCCCCTCTCAATAGTTAATTCCCACAACCTATCCCAGTCCACCAACTCTCTTACCCACAACCTGAACAATGCAAGGAATGGAACCACCCTTCACTTCTCACAGACCCTTAGCTCCCCTCCAAGGATTCCAAGGGAGTTTGGATAGGAAATTTCTCTTTTGGGACCTTAGGAATTCTACATCTACCATAGGAATTCTCCCAACTGCAAAACATTTATTTCTCTTTACTAATTCTGAAAAGAATGTTCCTCACAAGCCTGTCGAATATCTTCCCATGAGAATACAACTCCAAAAAACTACCATATGTGTCCACAATGGCTTCCTCCAAGCTTCAACACTCAAAACTCCTTTCTTTTCTAGAAAACAACATGTAAAAACAAATCTCCATGCAAAAAAATGAATCTGTAATTTTGGTCCTCTACAAATATGAATTTCACCTCTTTCCCTTGGTTGCTTGACATACACTCTTCCCCAAGTTGATTGTAATCAATATACATGCTCTCAATAATGATTGGATGTGACTTATGATATCCACCCTCTTAGATGAACTGATTGATTGGGCTCTTGAACGCTCAACATGTAATGGAAGGTTCATTGTAAGGATAATTTGGAAAGAAATGGTTTGGGTTTAATAAACATGGGTAAGATCCCCCCCCTTGGACACATTCCCTTTCTTGTTGAAACTAAGACCCCAAATATCTGTTTGTGTCCATTTATAGCTAGCGATACATTTTATTCATTATATTTAATTTACATCATTCACATATTACATCCCTCGGCCCTCGACCATATATTACATTAAACAATATATATATCTAGTTTGACATTTGAAAATGAGGATGTTACATTGGCACACCCATGTTGTGCCACAACATTGTATCCCTTAACTAGATCTTTCCAATGAGCTACTATGCACCTCAGACAAAGATTTTATCCAAAATTTGCACGCCGAGGAAGTTGATGTATTAACTAACCACCTCGGGGTCCAGAAACCTTTTGATGCTTAACCACCTAGTGATAGGGATTTGGAAATTTTGGGTTCTTACTTTCTGTTAAAAATTAATTAAGTTGACCCCTTGTAATTTAGATTTTACAAATAAGTGTAGCCTACATCTCTCTTTGATCTAGGTGGATATTTGTGGCCACCCACCTATTCCAACTAGCTCCTCTTGACAATTTTCAGTTCAACACTTTCTTGTGTACTTCTTTGTAATTGTGGGTTCTACACTCTCAGGGCTATCATAATCCCTAGACATATTCTAGGTGGAAATTGGTGGTCGCCCACTTAATACCACCGGCTTATTTTGGAAGTTTTCATGTTAGTACATATTTTTGTACTTCAAGGGCCGTTTTGGGGCCCTAAACAATGTTTTTTTGTCTTTCTGCAGTCAAACTGTAGACAAAGTCAGATTTTGATGGCATAATGTGTATTTATCAAAAATAATTTTCCAATGGGCTATCACACACCTAAAATGGAGGTTGTATGCAAATGTTATGACCATGGTAAGCTGAGGTACCAACTTACCCATTAGGGTCCACATAAATTTAAATGTTTCATCTCTTAGGGTTAGGTTTTTGGATGTCTATGTTTTGGAATCCATGATTAATGTTAAAAGTGCCTCTATATTCTCATTGTAATCATTCTATTCAGATGGATTCATGTAGCAAGCCACATCTCTTCTCAGAGATAGCTACCACCATTCAAGCAAGTTGTTTCCAGTTCTACAGTTTTACAGTTTCAGCCTATTATATTTAATCAATAGAAGTTATTGTTCACTATATATATGTTGTTGTAATATGTATCTTTGTGTTATTATATTAAGTCTATTATTCCTTTCGTTCTACCCATAAATCCGTATTAGTGGCATCAGAGCAATATGCTCTTCATTTATTTTTCTTCTTGCATGTGCCCAACAAGATCTGGGTACAAGAATTTTGAACTCGAACCAGTTGATCCTTTGCAATATCGGCCATGCTAAGCCCAAAAAAACCCATGGGGGATGAGAAGAAAGATGATGGAGTAGGATATCCTTTTAAAATGTTTCTCGAGGAAGCGCTTGCACAACAAAGGAATGAAATGATGGGAAATTTTGCACAGATCCTTCTACAACTTCCCGCAGGAGAAACATATTCATCAAGCAACCATGCAACCCCCTTCAAGGTACAAGTAAATTTTGATATTACGTTATTTGAAGGAATGATAGATACAAATGTTGTAGATAAATAATTGAATCTTCTCGAAGGGTATTTTTCAGTCCACATTTTTTCCGACAGTGAAAATATTAGTTTTGCAGTCCTTAAGGTTGCCCCCCATGTTAAGGACTAGTGGGATACTTACTCTGAGAAAAGGTTCATAGAGGAATACTATTTTTGGTCGCCCCCACATAGGATTCCTTCAAGGATTCCATTAAATAACAATACTACCCTATGGGATGCTACGAGGACCAGTACAAAAGATGGACCACGCTCTATCACTAATATTTTCCATACCCTACACACCTAATTTGGTATCAAATACTTTGAAAGACATCTGGTTTTCAAATACTATGGTTTTCTACATAGATACATTCAAACAAAATTGAATTTTATGGACATCGCCTCATTAGGAGTGACTTATAGATATATAGTCAAGATCGAGCAAAAAATTAAGAAGAAGAGGCGAGATTTTGGATTTGTAAACACCTCATAGTCGAAGTAGGGAAAAGGTGGCCCCAACACACAAAACAAAGGAAAAAGAAAAGATGGTTGCTCTCAGGAAAACTAGTCCAAGCCGCAACCCAAGAAGGGTAATGAGAATTCGAAGAAGGACATGGGAAAATTGTGTGAATACCATAAAATCCCTTGGCACAACACCAAATAATGTCACTCCAAGTAGTCGTTGGTGTCCAAGATGAAAGCTTCCTAGTCAGGGGCATATTCTCACTCTGAATCAAATCTAGAAAGTGGGAAGCGGATCATCGATGCCAAACCCAGTGCCACTATCGCTACCATGAAATTCAAACCAAATGAACCATAAGAACCAGAGGAAGGGGAACAATTATTTCACTCACAAATGTGGGTAAAGGGAACTCCATTGCATTTCATTGTCAATAGAAGAATTCAGAAGAACTTGATTTCAACAGAGGTCATCAAATGACTGGAACTACCATTAACATCAAACTTGCATCCCTACACCATCAACTAACTTCTCTAAGGATGATATTTCCACATCATCCAACAATGTCATCTACCCCAAAACATCAAGCCATTAAAAAATGAGGTATTGTGTGATATTTCTCCCTTTGAAGTTTGTGATGTTCTTTTATGCCATCTATATTTGTGTAAGAGACATGCTTTGTATGAGTCTAGACCCCGTAGTGTTATTATTACTTTGGGTAGACAATTTTACAAGATACCATAGGTAGAGCTGCCTACCATTATTTATTTATTCTTTGATAAGCAATGCAGTAAGGTCATTTCAGAGGATGGGAAGTTCATATTCCTTTTGATCCATGATCACACTAGGGAGAAGGTCATCACCACATCCGTGACCTCTACATAGAGCCTCTCTTTGCAGCAGAAGCAAGTGGACGGGATTGTGGAAAATTACAGAGACATTTTCTCCTCACCCACCGGGGTACCGATGCACTACCAAGTCAAGCATTCAATCACTACTACATATGACCAAATTTTCCACGGTTTTTCATTCCTATTGCCACGCATATCCGTCGCACTTTCCATGAAAGAAAAGACTATTTTTTGTGGAACTTTTTTCATCACTATATCCATGAACCACTTATTCCTAAAAGCAACGATGAAATAAGCCCTCCACCTGTCGTCATCCTCAAGATAGGTTTACCTTATAAAGCATGGAAACAATGATGAAACTTCATCGCAATAGTGATGAAAAACCGTGCCAAAGTAGAAAACTTACAAACAGATTATGATGCAGATGCCATACGTCCGACGGAAAGGAGTGGAAAGTTGCGACGAAAAGGGGTGGCAATAGCAACAAAAATGTTTGGTAGAGAAAAAATTTACGACGCAGATGTTATATGTGGGATGCAAAACCATGGAAAAGTGCAATGAAATTTCGTCGATATTGCCATGCTTAATAAAACCTATTCATTTCTTTGTAATGAAAGTTCGTTGATATTTCCACACTTAATAAAACACATTCATTACCTCATGATCAACTATCGTCGATATTGCTACGCTTCCTGTAGGTTTAAAAAAAAAAAAACTACATGAGAAGCTAGATGTTGGGATTCTTGATTGACCCATACTCAATATTTTCATGTGTGATTGACCCTTCAAAGGGTTTCTTATGTGATAAGGGCTTATTAGAGGGGGTTTTGGGACTTATTAGGTGTCTTTCTTAGTGAATCAAAAGGGAAACCCAAGGCACCTTGGGATGAAGGGGAAGATAAAATACATTCCCTTGAATGAATGTTTTTAATTGAGATATTGGGGCTCTAAACTAGAGGTCAAAAACAATTTGGTAGGGGTATCCTAGGGGGAAAATATGGGAGATGTGATTTTTTTAAATCTATCACTATGCTTGTGAGAGTGGGCCAACCCTTTACTTATCCACTTCAAAGCACTCACAACCATTAATCAATATTAATATAGATTGGTCAGAATAATTACCTTGAATATCAAATTTAACCTACTAATGTGAAGGAATAATCGCAACATGAGGTTAAAGGCATTCACACCCTTTAAACAACTATGTTTGTAGCTTTTTGGATGAGAAACTTGTAGCCTTGTGGTTGATTCATTTCCTTACCAAAACAATAAATGTTACTCACACTCATATGACTGAAAGAAATCAAAGTTAATCGTCTAAATTTACCACCTAGTACATTTAATTTGTCAACCCAGGGGCATGAATGTTTTATAGGCTATCGTGCACTATATGTACAGGCTGTGCTTCTTTCAATATTGATCATGTAAGTAAACAATCATTGTAGTAAAATAAAGAACAAAAACTAGATTATTGGTGCTTAAACATAAATAATTGTAACATTCAAATGAAGCAGGAAAATTGTAAATGAAGAACACACAGATCTAACAGATTCCACACAAAACCACAACAAAACTATATCATAATTCGACAACACCTGACCAAAAGAGTGGGCCCAAATCCCTAATCAAGGCTGCGGTTAACTAACTTCCACGAAAACTCAGAAGAAACTCGATTTTCATTAAATAAAACGAGATTACATAGGTTGCAGTATTGATATAGGACAACTCCTAGCTAGATGTTTGACTCATTAATCCCTTCTCTATCTCTTTTTGGCCTTTTATACAATTTGTGGACCATAGAGCGTCCCAAGATTAGGGTAACAACTCTTCCTAAAAATAGACAAAGGCTGAACCGATTAACATAACCTAATGTTATACCATGGAACAAGTCCTCTTTTACACCATCAACCCACAAACTACACTTCATCCTTGATTGCATCATATTGCCAGAATATGTTTTCTCTGTTCCTGCAAGATTTCACAGATTAATGATTTGCTTTGGTAAACCCCCAACCAATCTCTAACATTTTTGAACTAATACACACAATGACATAATATGGGTGTATTCTTACCCTTTTGGTTACACACAATAGCTGAAGGAATATAGAAATGGAGGTAAATAAGGAGAGAAAAAAGTAGTAGAAAACAAGAAATTTCATGGGCCAACATCTCCCCCAAACTTTAGTCATGTGCACGTCCTCGTGCAGGCCGTCACTTTCGCAGATCTGGGTTGGAACCTTGATGTTGGGCATGAAGTTATGTTATGTCATATGCCTCAACCATATATGTCCCTGGAAACTTATATCCTCCAGTCAATATTATATCCTTCCACCATTCTCCTTGGACCTTGTAATAAGGTTGATATTGATCAAGTGGCATTGAGATGATGGGAATTAAAATATCAAACCTATCCATCGAATGCCACATACATTGTATATAACTGGATAGTATTTCCATGTCTCTACGAAAATTGGGAGCCCCAAATGCTTCCCATTCCCTAACATCAGGTGGTGATAAGGCCCATCTCTTGTCATAGTTTTCAAGTGACTCTCCCTTGTAATGGGTCAACTGTGTTATGAAAATATTAGGACACCATTGCTGTGTAGTTTCCATATTCTGTGGCCAATTGGGAATCCATCTGAAATAGTTATGTTTGTTGATGATCTGTGTAACTTGAAATTTTTCCATTCTAACTTGACGGGGTCTGTGTACCTGATTTTCCTCGAAAGAATCAAGTGCCTTCTTCCACTTCATCTGGTTAATGGTGTAGGAAAGGAAGGAACTCAATTGGAAATCTCCCACATAAAGAACTGGATTGAATTTTTTATCATCTCTTAGCAGGTAGTTGTGCATGTAAAGTTCACACATGAGATGCTATGTGAGGATTTCATGACTTCTGAAAGTCCTAAGAAACTGTATGGGGTATTTAATATTATAAACCATCTCCTGGTAAATACATTCCAGATAGAAAAATAAATACTATTCATGAAGGAACAATGCATAGCTGAGAGAAGGGGAGCGACACGTTACTACCTACTGGGTGATATCATACATCTCTTGTTTGTCATCTCTTAACCTCTATATATGTGCCTTCATCTCTGTAATCTTTTCCTTCTATTTCTCGCCCATGTTCTTCTCTTATTCCAACTTTTCTTCATAGTCACCAACGACTTTAGCAGTTTTCTCCCTTATGTCTTTCAATGTCCTTACATGCACTGAAGAAGGGACAACTCCTTTCCGAAATTGAGCTACAATTTTATTCCACTTCTGTATCTCGAATTTCAACAAAACTACCTGAGCTTCAGTTGTATATGTCATTGTCTCAGCTTGAGTAGATGTTGTTACTATGGAAGTGTGCAAAATAGGCTTAGTCTGAGTGGTTGTTGGTACTGTAGAGGTGTGCAAGATAGGATTGGTATGAGTAGCTACTATATGAAACACCAACTCAGTTTGAGTAGTTGTTGTTACTCTGGGAGTATCGACAGTTTGAGTAGTTGTCGATACTGTGGGAGTATCGATAGTTGGGTAGCTACCAAAATAGTCTCCTTGACATTTCTCCTCACTGCTTCCTTGGCAATTATTTTGTATCTTCATGATCGTTTCTTCAAGCGGAGCACCTACTTCTTTAGCTAGGAATTCTCAATCCTCAATTGTAGACTTTCTCTATAAGTTGTCCTATAGTGGTCCTGAATAGGGGTTCTTCTCCTTGCACAAAATTCAACAAATTCTTGTTTGATGGGAATTCCTTCAACCCATCCCCTAGGAGGAACCTCATTCTGAGCTTCAGTTCCTACAGCCTCTATGCCTAGCTCTTGTTTAACTCACACTTCTCCTAGAATAGTAGCACCCAACTCTGGTTCAAGGTTTTCAGGAGCAGTATGCTCTTACGTTGGTTCTTGTGTAACAACATCAGTCGTTTCTTGCTCACAAACTAGAGGAGTAGCTATTGTGTATTCAAAAATAGGGTTTTCAAGAACAACTTATTCTGACCATGGGAGGAGTAGCTGCACCATCTTCACAGATAGTAAATTTAGAAAGCTCTAGTACTGGTTCTTGTGTGACAACGTCAGTTACCTTTTGTTCATATATTGGAGGAGTATTAGCATTCCTCTCCTTCTCATCAGATGAAGGGGTCTCATCATCCATATCATGATCATATGTGGGTGGAATAGCAATGTCTATTTATTTTTCATCTGATGAGGGAGTAGCAACATCTCTTTCTTGTTCATCTGCTGAGGGAGTAACAACATCTTCTTCTTGTTCAGGAAAAGGGTTTGGAGGAATAGAACCCTCTGCTTCCTCTTCTTCTGAATCCAAGTTAATGACTTGCCTCATTCCCCCAACTTCTCTAACTTCCACTGATGGTTTACCTGTTTCATCATCTTTGTCTAAGGTTGATTCCTATGTATCAACACCCATTCTTTTCCCTTGTGCAATAGCTTCAGCAACCTCTGATAACCTTCTCAGCCCATCTCTCTCTGCTAGGGTTTCTGCTACTTCTGGGATAAGTTCTGCAAAATCCTCTTCCGAGATTCTTATGAACTACGACCAAATCACAGAGGTTTTATCTAGCACATGCATGAATAGTATCTTAACAAGGCCATGATTTGTGAGGGTTTTGAGTGGTTGGCACGAGAACCAATATGCTCATGCCATCCGATGAACGTTATTCCACAAAAAATAGGGCATGTTTATGCGTTGTTGGAAACGTAGAGATGTGAGCAATTTGAGATGATATTTGTAAATGGTACAGGGGATGCCTTTTCATGTCACATACCTTATGAAAAATAGTGCTACCACGACCCATGGAGGTGGTAGAGAAGTTCATTTGTATCCTTTCCCTTTTGGCTTTACTTCTTTGCCTTCATGTAGAAACAACTCTGGAAATTCTAGGAGTGGTGTTTTTCGGACAAACCATCACTGACCGGATATTCCCAACCTACANCACGACCCATGGAGGTGGTAGAGAAGTTCATTTGTATCCTTTCCCTTTTGGCTTTACTTCTTTGCCTTCATGTAGAAACAACTCTGGAAATTCTAGGAGTGGTGTTTTTCGGACAAACCATCACTGACCGGATATTCCCAACCTACTAGCTGCTGCAATGGTTTCCTATATGACTCTGATTTTTAATCCACAGACTGTGGAGGAGTGGTCATCCAAATTTTGGGTGAATTCTGTTATAAGTCTCCATCGAATCCCTGTAACCTCTCGAAATACACATCCCAACTTGCATTCTAGAAAATTTGCTAGACTTCCGGATTTCAATGGACCTATGTAGTATTTGTTGGATAATACCTTACTACTCCACCACCCATTCTATTCCGTCTACTATGCCTGCTCAAGGAGTACCGACGACTAGTTTAGCAGAAATGACAGGAAAAAYAATTTTGCGGAAAATGTGTTATGGAAAGAGTCATGGATATTTTTATTTATTTTTATATAAAATGATGTGTCAGGTAAGTAATGATGACGATATGACAGATAATTTAATAWATTGGCAGATGATTAATGGTTTGGTAGGTGTGTCCATTCCCTATGCGTACAATGACATTGAAACATTTTAAGTAATGATTGTGAAATCGTGTGATTAAATAGGGTAATGATGAATCTTTGGGAAAAGACATAAAATCTCCCCCAAACTTAAAGTGAACACTGTCCTCGAGCGTGAATTCCTGTTCCATGTGTAATATTACCCAAATCCATTAAAGTTGGTTGAGGTCGCACCTAGTGACTCACCTATTATGGAGAACCATCATCGCAAGAATAAAATTGTCTACAGTCACGAAATATGACAACATCGAATCGAGCGATAACATCGAAAGTGATGGCAGCTGAAATATCGGTGTCCATGTTGGCGGGAGTGTAGATGAGTAACTGCAACCACAATAGAAATAGTAGGATTAGAAGAAACGAAAGAGTAGCAGTGACTGGAGTAGTGACAACCAAAGAGTATCGGCAACTAGAGTGGTAACACCTCAGAGTAACGACATCTGGTACAACAACAATTTTAAAGCAATGACACCCAGAGTAGTGGCAACTAAAGTAGCAACAACAACATGAACGATATCTCGTACAACAGTGATTTTGAGGTTACGACACCCGGAGTAGTGACAACTGAGGTAGCGACAGATGCAATAATGACATCTCGTACAGTGGAAATTTTGAAGTAACGACACACAAAGTAGCAGCGAATGGAGTAGCGAAAAATCAAAGTAGTGACAACCATAGTATTATCTCGTTTAGCAGTATTCTAGACAACCACTAGTCAAATTTCATCTAGCTCGTTTAGCTGCTCCAAACGATGTTTTTGGGCTTCTGAAAGATCCAAACCTACTTCTAGGGTTGTTCTAAGTGTTTTAATTTCGAACTCAATGGGAAAAAAAGGATATTTTCCGTAACTAAGATCATATGGAGAAAATTTCGTTGTATTTCACCAAGTTGTCCTGTATGCCCACAGTGTTTCAGGTAGCTTTTCCGCCCAATCTCGACGATGACTTGCTATAGTTTTTGTGAGGATATTTTCCAGTACCTTATTTGTGCTCTCGACTTGACCATTTTCTTGGGGATGATATGGAGTTGTTATCCTATGCTTGATCCCATATTTCTTCATTATCCCTGCTAGATTTCTTTTACAAATTCCTTCGCCTCAACCCATTTTGTTACATAATCCATGCAGACCAGAATATGGACTTTCTATTGTGAGGGGGGATTGAATGGTCCCACGAAATCAATGGCCCATTTTTCAATGGGCTCACGGGCTACCTGGGGGTTCAAGGAAATTTCGTCTTCTTTACTAGTCTTCCCCATTCGTTGGCAGCTATCACACCCCTAGACATACTTCCTTCAATATTGAAGAATGGTTGGCAAATAATACCCCATTTGCAGCACTTTGTGACCTGCTCATTTATCTGCAAAATGGCCTCCATAGGGACCATCATGAGCAGCCTTCAAGACATCGCAAATACCATATTCTCCTATGCAGTGTTGGATTTGTTGTTCAGGCCCAGTGTAAAAGAGGAATCCCTCAATCCATATGTAACAGGCACTATGATGAATGATCTTCCATTGTTCCCTGTAAGGAAAATGTTGAGGCACCTTTCCTATAGCAAGATAGTTAGCAATATCTGCATACCATGGAACATGAGTACAGATTTAAAAAAGGTGTTTGTTTGGAAAAATATCTTCTACAGGTTCCCCTTGCGTATCATTTTCTAATCTAGACAAGAAATCTACAACCACATTATCCTTCCCAGGGATATCCACGATTGTGATATCAAATTCTTGCATTAATAATAACTATCTTGTGATCCGACCCAGGGTTACATGTTTGTTCATGAGCGACCTGATGGTTGCATGATCCGTGTGCACAAAAGTGGGATAACTTATAATATAGTGTCGAAATTTATTAGTAGCATAAATGGCTGCTACCTTTTCTGTTACCGTATAATTTAGTTCAGCGGGAGTCAAGTTCTTGTTGATGTAGTATATTGCATATGGTTTATTGTCCTCATGTTGTCCCAAAACAACTCCCACTGCCATGTGAGAAGCATTGGCTGAAATATGAAATGGAATCTTCCAAACTATTCCTCGAAGTATAGGAGTCTTACAGACAAGTTCTTTGATTTTTCCAAACATTGTCTCACATTCAGTTGTCCACATGAATTCTTCATCTTTGGTTATTAACTGAAAAAGAGGGTGTGTTATATGGGCTCAAACCTTAGACCTTCTTATATTCTAAGGCAAAGGAAAAGGCCTGGTAATGGTGTATATTCTACAAAATTTTAATTCCACAACCATGAAAGGCAAAGTCCTGGTGATGTCGTATATGCTACAAAATTTCAAGTATTATCTTCTGGACCAGTCCTTCAAGTTGTCCATTGATAATTTAGTGGTCAGGTATTTGGTTAACAATACAATGTTGGAAGGTCGATTCTATCGATGTTTGCTACTATTTTAGGAGTTTGATTTTGAAGTGGTGTTTAAACTAGGTAAATAAAATGTGGTACCTAATCACCTCTCGAAAATCCACAATTGGAACAATGTTGCGATAGATCATAAATTGTTGAATGTAGATATCTTTTGCATGGAAGTAGTTCTTGAATTCTTCACTAATATTTCCAACTTCAAATATAAACCTACATTCACTAGAAGAATATGGTGATAGTAAATATTCATAGCTCATAATTAAGGATACAAATTATTATTTAATCATACGGTACTTGCACACATTAGCAATGGATGGGATTCTTGACTACTATGTGTTGGATCATGAATGATAGGTGGTGC